>QANZ01034120.1:175624-253719 GCA_003254925.1 Chamaecrista fasciculata
TTATGGTTAAAATTACAAAATAGCTCCAAAGGGTACCAAAGTGTTAATGGAGAATACCACAGGGTACCAAAGTGTCAAGTTTCAAACCATAGGGACCAAAGTGAAATAGGGTCAAACCACAGGGTACCAAAGTGTAATTTACCCTTTTTTTTCCTTTTTGTTTTTTAGTACAAAAAGAAAGGGAATTTTTTTTCCTTTTAATATTCTTCAAATTGTAAGGTCAACCAATCTTCTTTAAAATTTCAATTTTGATGGTTATCAAAAAAATAAAATTTCAAATTTGATCACCGCAATACTTATTATCAACAGAAAATGACAATTTTGTATAGTAGACAGTCACAATTTTGATTTGAAACAAAAACACATAGTAACGTTCCCAGTGACCATACGTAGAAGTTTATTAGTATTGCATGAGTGTTTATACGAACAATAATACATCTATTCTATATATCTAATCAGATTTGTTCACGTTAAATCATTCAATGAATTTTCTACTTTGTAATAATTGAATTTCTTTCAAATCATGTCAAATGGTCCGAAATCATCTAATCATACATTCATACTGATATTTATGTATCGATTTCCTAATATCATCATGATAAGGTTCGAATAATGAAAAATGTTACGTAATACTTATCTCCTCATAATTGTTTTCATTAATTTTTATCTGAACATATAAAACAAACCAGACTGACAATTAAATTTCGAATAATGCTATGATATTCACATAATAATTTTAAAAATATACACCGTGTCAAAGATTTTAATTAGATTAAACATTACCAAGTCTGTTTTCAATTTTTATATTATTTTAGGGTTCTTCTGACATGTGCCCTAAGGCCACATGTTAAGGTTTCTTTTGATTGGTCAAATAAGTTTTTAAACATTAAAAATTATCTTTTAAATGAATTTTCGTAGATTTCAAGATATGACCTGCTCTACTAACAAATAAAAAAAAATTTAAAATATGTAAAAAAGAGAATGTTAGATAAATCCTTATTATTATATCTGCTGACAAATCTCATAACATATATATATCTGGTGTAAGTCACAATCAAAGTAGAGGAATCAAGTTTCAACTAAACCATAGTTAATTAGGTACAGCTGAGAAGTACATGGATATAACTCTCCATAGGATCCTTCAACCCATTTAATAATGGATCATTCCCCAATTTTATAAATTATTAATCATTCAGAACAAAGATAGATAGCAGCATATTAATCTGCAAACTTCATAGAAAGCAGTGTCTCTTGTGAGTTTTTTTTTTCTCTATTCCCAATAAACAAGAATATTTGCAAGCGGTGGTAACAAGTGCTTAGCAAGCAAAGCTTAACAGCTGACCAATGAGATATTGACAAGTGGTTTGGGAACATTGACATAGGACTTATCAGCATGTACATTTTTGTCCTATTAGCAAAAGAAGAAAATATAAAAAGAGTGGAAGATTGGGGTATACACATAGAAAGACAATTAGGAAAAGGGGAAGAGGCCACATGGTATGTTCCATGTTGTTAACACTGCAGGTTACTGATAATTATGCCATGTGAGGTGTTTTGAGGATGTGGATCAAACTAAATCACTCAAAAACTCACCGACCCACAATTGATTTTTATTGTTTTCTTTGATAGTAGTAATTGTAATTTAAGCCGATAATGAAGGAAGCAAGAAATATTGAGAAACCAGTGAATCTGGAAGCCATGGGAGGGAGACACTGCAAAATTTGAGTTTGAAATCTGTGAATTTATGATACATACACGTAAGTTTAGGCAATCCACATGGTAAGTGGTGAGAGAGTGAGTTTAAGCCTCACGAGAAACACATGTGACTGTTGAAGTTGGCAGTGATCGAATCCAAAGACATACATACATATGAGCCTCACATCACACATCCTTCATTACTCATCACTAATACTAATGCCAAATTATGGCCCACTCTTCAAAAATGAAATCCCTACTTGCTTTATCACTTTGGACTCATTCCATTATAATTATTAATTCCTATCCTGTTATCAAACATGTTCAAGAACCTTCCTTCCCTTGCTACTTCAATCTTTTCTGTATCAATATTTAAAACGGGAGAGATTCAAAATGACACCAAAAAAAAATGTGATAAGAGTAAAGTGGGTGCGAGAGAATCAGAATTCAGAAAAAGTAAGAAAGTTTCCTACTTTGGAGACAGAGGGCAATTAATTGGAGAATCAGAGGAAGAGAACACACCTGCAGCTGTGTCACTCCTTAATTTAAATAGAAAATTTATATTATTTGATTTTAAAATTTTTATTAAATTAATTTTTAAATAATGAAAATATATGATTCGGTCTTAAAATAATTAATAATTACGATATTTAATGAATTAAATTATATATCTCTATTATTTAATTACTTATTCGTGGATTTGGTATAAATGTAGGACCAAAATAAAAAATTTTCTCATGATAAAATACTAAATTTACATTTTCTTGCAGTGAATCGGGGTTGTGTGCTGGCCTTAAATGACAATGAATGCTGCTCACTGTTGTGAAAACCGAATTAGCCGGTCGGACCAGGTGAATCGGTCAATAATTCGGTCCGAATTAGATTAAAAACTGTCCTGACCTAGAACCAGTCAAAATTCGGTTTGAACTAAATGGTTTGAGGTTGAATCGATTCAGAATATTTTGGCTTATTTTTCTTTTACTTTTTGGGACTAAAATGAAGTTATTTTAAAGGTTTTTTTTTCTTATTAAGTTTAAACTCAAAATAATATATTATTTGATAGTTTTCACTTCAATATTTAATCTTTTATACTTTTAGTTTTCACTTTCTTACTCAATCAATCAAGTATAAATTTAAAGAATTTATCATATATTTTTAATAGTTATTAATACATTTTTATTATTTTGAATTTATTTAATTATTAGCGGTCCGACATTGGGCGGACTATTGTACCTTGAACTGCTATTTCGTCCGGTTCAATAGCCGATCCGGTTTTAAAAACTTTGGTGTTTTCAATTACCTGGTAAGTTAGCCTATGGTATTAGTAACCATAATTTGAGGTGTTGTTCCACAGGATTAAATTGATTTTTTTTTTTTTGTTCAATCATATCATTGAATTCAATGAAATGATACAACAGGGAGAAATTAAGGCAAGAGACATGCAATCAATCCATTAGGCCACGCTAAATATAACAGAAACAAATAGGAAGAAAATGAAAGCTAGCAAAAATATGATAGGTGAGCATGATTTAGAGGATATATGAAGAAGGAAGGATGATTCCATTCGATGTAAATATACACACAAATGAAGAAAAAGAAGAAGAAGAAAAAGAAAAAGAAAAAGAATGTATGTAATTCTAGAAAGATCTGATGATCCTGATGCATTTATACTTGAACCGGCGAAACCTAGCCTTGAAAGAACGTTTGAATTCAGCTTCAGCAGTATAAAGCTTGTATTTTACCACCCTGCATTTCCTCTTCATCTCAGGATCTTTCCACCATGACTTATTGGGTTCGTGGGATGACATGGGAAGCTTCAAGTTATGTCGTCTTGGAAGAGAAAGGTCGTAAGAAGAAGATGAAATTTTTAGGTTTCCACCATTTCTGTTGGTGTTATAGCGTGGACGGACCTCTTCCATCTCTTTCAATTTAATCCCCCTTGTCAACTTCTTTGATGTCTCTCTTTCTCTCTCACTTGTGGTTCTTTAACAAGCTTAGAGAGAAAGAGAAACAGAGTTGAAGATCATCATGACAATGTGACGATGATGATAAGAGCAAGAGGAGGAAGAGGAGATGATATATAGAGAGTGGAAACGTTGATTACTGCTAATTACGATGGTTGCTATATTTAGGCATCGATTATGTCGCCGTAATGGCCGCCTCTACATTTGAGTTCATATTTAGGATACAAAAGTGAAAAAAAAAATAACAGAAACCATATTTTACTTATATAAAATAATCCCATCCATGAAAAAAAATTTTTTTAAAAAGAATCAGTGTCTCGATTCATTGCTAAATGCTGAGCTTACTAAATTGACGTATATACATATATTGTATTGCCATTCCTGTCCCAGGTAAGGTCCATGCTTCTTGGTTCTCCTATTAACAAGGGGTATACTTCCTGGGTTTCTTGGTGTTCTCTGTGTAGGACACCTGTACGGTATTACACGAAGTTAGTCTTAATGTTATAATGCATGGCATGTTGAATGTTACTTGGGAGAAACTAGAGGGTGTTGTTGCCACTTACGATGCAAGACTTCCACTCAAATTTGTCACCAAAAGGCTGAGACTGACCACGAAGGTGCCAGAATATGTGAACAAGTACCACAGCATCCAAAGCAGCATATTCGATCTTCACATAGTGTAAAATCGTGCATTAATCCTATGTTAGACTCAGAAAGCAACAATGCAATTTAAAGGAAAACAAATCCCTCTTACAACTACATTTATTTGGAATATCGTTGGCTTATGGGGTTGAGAAATTACTTGATTTCGAGTTAATGGTCGTTGCTCCCAGTTGCTGTTTCGTCTTGTCTTGTTCAAACCAGCTCCTAGTATTTTCTAATTTACCATTAATCACAATTGTTTTGTCAAAAACAGCCAAGTTCCAGAAAATGAGTAAGAGGTTTGGTCATGATTATGTTTCAATCTATAAAACTACCTCTGAAAGCCCAGACAAACCTCCACGAGGCTCTTTAAACATGTTCTGAATGTCCAACAACATTTCATAATGTTTGAAACATGATAATTCATCATACGACCGAACAAGCTGCTTTATATCACATAAGAAATTGTACCCTGAAAATTACAAAGAAAACAAAAACAATGATAATTCCTTATTAGTTTTGACTTACAAGATAGTGAAGACAGAGGTTATACACAAATGTCATAAACAGCATCATTCTCAGTCTTGCTAAAATAATCATGAAACAGGTAAAAAATTAATTCGTTGAAATACACTAACGTGACTCAAGGTGAATTCCAAGCAGAAAATGCATTAAAATTTTCATACCTAGTTTTAAAATTCTAGGTGACTGCAAAATGCGGGTTAGACAGTTGTCTAAAATGTCAGGCACCTCTCCATGCAACTTTATCAGATCAAAGATGAAAACCATCTTTTCAGAAGCAATTTGCATGATAGAAACCTGAAACATGGAAAAATCTCGGTCGCATTTTGCAAAGAACAAAACATGTGGGCACAAGAAGGATAGGAAAAAGAGGAGAGTCAAAAGTTAAGATTCTACTGAGAAAAATTATGCATCATTGGTCATAGACATCTAACTTCGTACAAATTAAATCAAGAAGTTTATTCCAGGTTACCTTGTTTGGGTTGCTTCCTTTTACATAATTCGGATTCCATTCACAGTCAACCCCGAGGAGTTTACAGCCCTCGATATGACTTGTTGCATCAAGCAAGCATTCTACTTTATCAATCCAAATGACATCTTCAACAAACAGTTCATCAAGATGCAAATAACGCCCATGATGGATGCTTGTCTCAGGTACTGCAAGGCATTAAACATAATTGTGTCTGTCATCTAAGAATGAGCGACCAAACATCTTAACAAAAACACAATATGTTCAGGCCAAAAAGAAAATCAAAATGTGACGATTGGAGTTCACCCTCATTTATTTTCAATGGTTACGGCTGGATTTGGCATACCTTTGATATCCAAAAACCCATCCAGGGAATACCGGACACATAGTTCATCAACCTTCTCTGTGTAACCAGCTTCCATGGCCAAATAAACCTTAAATACACAGAACAGAAATAAAATTATAATATATTTTATAAGGTTTCACTGGCCTGTAGAGGCTTAGAAACTGTTCCAAAATAAAAAAGTTTAGGTTTAACTCTTAAAGGATAAGTTATAAGAGGTTATTAAAAGCATAGGTGTAATACCTAGGTTTCTCGTTTCCTTACTCTGCCAGTATTATATTTTCTTTAATTTTCAGCACTGGATACCCCTTAACAGACAGCATTTTTAACACAGCCAATCAAAATGAAAAATTCTTCCTTCCTTAAATATTCCTAGGAATTCATCAAGCCCAAAAGTCTATTCCCACAAGTCCCCTTAGAGCACCCAACCAGCCCCTAATTTGATCCTTGAAACCTCCCATGGCTTCCAAACCACCATTGTACCTACTAGAGGAACCCTTATACCATTATTTTACCTAAAAAAAAATCTTAATTCTAATATTTCAGCTGTCTATCATATCCTGTAATATGAGAATATATTCACCCAAAGCAAGTCTAGTAGAAGAAACCTCATAAATAAATAAGGAAGCCAACTACGGTTGATGTTTAGGCAGGCGTTTAACACATGAGTTCAGAAAGCTGGTCAGAGATCAACCACATATCCTCATGCTACCTCTTGATGGTCTCAAAAATATCATCAACAACCCAGAAAATGCCAAGAAACTTGCAAAAATTACTGAGAAACGATCTTTAACCTTACAAAGCCAACTGCAAGATCATATTATGAATCATTCATATGACAATATCTCTTTAAATTAGGTAATGAATTCAGTCACGATGCACAAACTCTCTGGCATTGAAAACCAACATGGCTAAGATTGTCCAATGAATCAGGGAGCAATAGTACGATAAAGATAAATTGTTTGCCCTAGTATTGATAGTGAATATTTAGATGAACAAAATATAACAATGTCAACAAATATATGCTCTGAAGTAACTCTCAAAATGGTCATCTAACAACAAAATCAACCTAGAACTTACATTGATGAGTGCGAAGGAAATGGCAACACTACAACTATATCATGACTGTAACTCTGTAAGGTAACTATTATGCCAAAGAAATACTGACCAAATATTCAATAAGCTGTCTATCATTGTTTGTCCTTGCCTCAGCAACATCCCAACATCCTTTCTCTGCTAGATTTTTCAGCGACCTGCAAATCAAGGAATCTTGTAAACAAAGACTCAAGAAGAGTGTGGTGGATGAATATTATACTGAACCTGATTCTCCTGACCAATTAAAAAGCACTAGAGGTAATTAATAAAAAAGAGACACAGAAAATCCACCCCATATTGACAAGATTAGGTCAATTACCTTTCTTCAAAAGTCTGGTATAAATCTGGAAAATCCTGCTGTAGATTGTTTCTCCTTGTAGTCTCGTATGCATCCTTTAGCATGTTCCTCTGAATGTACTCCTCAACCAGCATGCACAGCATTGGCTTCCCCATAAATATTGCCCATTTCTCTGCCGCTTTGAATTGATTACTTTTTATCATCCTGAGGAGAAATGACTGCCCAGACTGGCGGATAGAGAAGCGCTCTATTAGTGTGACAGCTGTCATGTACAACTGGGATTCTACCAACTCAAAAATATACTGCTCAATAAATTCTTTCGCTGTTCCATAGCTTGAATCATTCTTTGCTTTCAATTGGCACATTGCTTTCTCAATATTTGTTGGTCTAACATCAAAAACTTCCAGTACTTTTACAACTATATTTTTGTCATGACAGGTCCGGCCCCAAACAATATCAAGGAATAAATGGGCAGCTAAGTATTTCGCTTCCTCGGAGTCCTCTGAAGCAGTTGCTGTTTTTAGAAAACGACGAAGAGCAGATATAACCAAATGACTAAACCCTCGACTCTGTTCATCAAATAACGGTGACACATACAAGCATTGAGCAACAAAAACTGCTGGTCCAGGTTTTGGACCATTGTGTAACACAAGATGCACCTGGTGTTGAAGGGCTCGAAACTTTGCTGTTGCTTTACATGTGCCTGTGAAACATTATTTGAAAAGAAGTGTGAAGAGGGAAGAACAACTAATGACAATTACTCATTTAGCAGTGGAAAGAGGAGAAATCATACCATAAAAATAACATTCTTTCAGCAGGTATAGAAATACCACCGGAGGGACATGGGCTAAATCAGAAAAAGCATGCAAGCATAAAGTGCTCGTTGCATGGTCCTTTTTATTGTGTATCTCTGCCACATTCTCCGCTAAACCCATCCCAGGTAGGAATTGTACCAACTATCAAGAACACTACAAATTAGATAACTAATTTGAACATAGCAAGCTACATACCTGTATTATATGCATCATGATTCGTGTGCCATATATATATATATATATCACACCAACTCAGCTCCAACGGCTTAATTTTAGATAAACAATTCGTTTTCAATTAATACCAATTTCACACTAAGAAATAACAAACGCCTAAGATGAGATAAACATCGCAGGTTGACTAATAGTATACACAACCAGAACAATGATAAACCTGATAGTCTTGCAGACTTAGTACCGTGAAAAATAGTTAAAATCGAGGAAAGAATTATAGGTTATATATCCTTTAAAAATACTCATTTGGAAAATCAGTGATTATAACTTCTACGAGCTTGGCAGAATAGTTTAATATAAACGGATAAACTAACACATTGACAACCTTTAACAATCGGGGTTTTCATGGTGGATTTTGCACTAATTTGTTGTCTAGGAGTTCTTCCTTTGACTCCAATAACGGATCTCTACCTTGTATACTTTCCCTTCCCCTGGAATTTGATACATATACTCCACAATTTCCAATTTATTGTCTCGCCATTTTCTCTATTTATTCAGGTTTTACCATGAACATAACAAGCTCTAAACAAGTGTAGTTACTAACTGAGGGGAGAGGAGAGGAAGAATCAAAGGAGAACGAGAAAGTTTACCTAATCTGATAGGAAAATTTGCAGGTTCTTCCAGCTCCGTTTCTCTGCAACTCCAACGAGCGTTGCTCTCAGAGGCCGCATTGTGATATGCGTTGGTGAGTGGATTATAATTATATAGTGGGAGATGATAACCAAGGGAAAAGAAAATCTTTTTTTTTTTTTGGGGTGAATTAATATTGTTTTGGCAAAGAAGAAAAAGTGAAAAGAGAGTCGAAAATCTTTAAGACAAAAAAAAGGTTATGCTAAAATGGAGGGGTGGCCCACGAGATCTTTTCCGTAAATGGAAATAGCGAAAAGGTTGGTGGGGAAGATGATCTCGCAACCTCCATCGGCGGCTATGTATTGAGACATTTTTGAGTGGAGTGGAATCTGTTGTAGTGAACAGAAAATGCGGGCATCTAATGGATGATATCGCCAGAATGGCACGTTCACATAGGACACGTGTCCAAACCACATCGACATGCCAATGGTTGTGATTGTTTTGGCCTTTGGGATATATAAAGATGCTTTAAATTAAATATTTTTATTAATTTAAATAAGACTATATGGAAATAAGGACCGGTGCACGTGTTACATGTTTTGTCTATTTCTGTTTATGGTCAAAAAGAAGAAACGCATGTGCCTGAGCGATAAAAAACTGAGGCGATAATGCAAAGTGCGTGCTTGGGGCATGTTCTTATGGTAGTAGTTTCAAGCCCTCACATCGGTGGAATGTGAGTGTGTGTATTTAAATAAATTATATAGAGATAAGGACTAACATCTGCGTCACGTGTTTTGTCCATTTTCGCCTCTCATTAAAAAAGAAAAACAAGATTACAGTTTTATAAAAATATTTTTATATTAACAAAATAAAGAGAATTAATTTTGGCCAGAATATTCTCCATTTATTCATTTTAACATATGAAACAAAAATTAACTTTGTTGGAGTCAAATAGAATTATAATGAGGAAAAAAATTATTAATTGCTCTATGATGTAGAGTTTGTTTTAGGGATATGGCATACAATGAGTCTTAAGCTAATAAGATTATGACACATTAAAGGATTAGGTAATTTAATGTTGAATAATAATAGAAAAAATATTTTTTTTAATAAATCAAAACTATGTATGATGTCACAAAACTAGTTACATACAACTAATCTTTTTATGTGTTATAATTTTATTAGCTCATGACCTATTGCATCTCATGCCCTAAAACAAACTTTACATTATAGTCTAATTTATGGTTATGGACGTTATCATATAATTAAAATTCTTTATAAAGATTCTTCAAATATTTTTATCAACTCAATTAAGATTATATGGGAATAAGGACTAACAATCGCATGACGTATTTTGTCCATTTCCGTTTCTGGTAAAAAAAAAAAACGCATGTGCGTGAGCAGTAAAAAATTGAGGTGAGAGTGCAAAGTGCGTGTTTGAGGCATGCCATTGTGGTGGTTTCAAGCCCTCACATCAGGGGAATGTGAGTGTATGTATTTAAATAAGTTATATAAAGATAAGAACTAACAACCGCGTCAGATATTTTATCCATTCATGTCTCTAATAAAGAAAAACAAGATTATAATTTTACTTACAATTCTACACAAAATTTTATATTAACAAAATAAATAGGGTTAATTTTAATGAATTATGATATTCTCTATTTATTTTTGGCCGGAATATTCTCCATTTATTCATTTTAAGGATATGAAACAAAAATGAATTTTGTTGGAGTCAAATAGAATTATAATGAGGACCAACAAGTGTTTGGTGTAGCAACTAGGCGAGCTACATTTTAGGGAGATGACCCAAGTTCGATCTCTATAGTCGATATTGTTGGGAAGGTTCTGGTCATTTCGTCTCTGAGAATCGAATGTGATTAGTCTTCTCTTAAACCGTTACACGATAGATGGGATACCCATTACTTTAAAAAAAAATTACAATGAGGACATAATTTTATCAATTTAAATCTACCTCCAATTAATTGATTCACCGGTAAAAAAAATAAATAAATTATGCAGTGGCTCTAAAAATATCAAAATTAGCGGCGTGCAATGGTCATGGTTTTGGTTATGGACGCTATCATATAATTAAAATTCTTTATACATAGACCATAGTTGATACGTCGTACACATGGGTCCCATCCATACAATACAAGTGACCAACTCTGCTTATTTTAATTTTAGTTTTAGTATAACTAAAAATGAATAAATAAGGATTAGAAGACTTTTAATCTTTTTAATTATGATTTGAAATTGTTCATTGAAATTAAGATATGTTAAAAAAAATTAAAAAAAATATTAAAACATTTTAAATAAATTATCTCTATCTCTTTTATATTATTTTGAAATTATTAAGGAAATTATCATTTAATAGTATTTTCATAGCTTATTTTATATATTTTAAATTGAGAATAAGTGCACAACAACAAAAAAAGAAACAGTGGAATCACTGGATCACGAAATTCATTAAGCCTGGCCCAAAAAAAGGACAGATTGAAACGAACAAATGAGGCCCATACAAAATCTTTTGGAAACATTAAGGGGGAACATTTTTTATGGGTCCTCTTCTCAAGTTTTGCCTTCAATTATAAACTTATAGTGTTGTTTTTATTTTAAAAATGTGTGATTAATCTCCCACTCAGGCTCAATTACTTCCGCTTCATTTAGGTCTTATGTCTAGCCATTTAATTTTATGAATTTACTTAAAATATAAATTTGCGTTAAATAACGATGTTATATGACATGATTTATTGGACCCTAGATAAGAGATTGCCAGTAAATTAAATAAAATTAGGAGGTAATGTACATCATCAAGAGCCATTCACGTTAGGTTGGATGGCTTGAACGTTGAATTTTTCAACAATTTGGAAATTTCTCCCTATATATGCAATGAACAACAACAATAATAATAATATTATGCATTTTTAAATGGTTGGGAAGTTCCCTTAAATTTTCTAGGGAGTTTCGAGTTTTGATTTTCATATGTTAACATGCCTACACCATGTCATTCCAAAGGACCATCAAATATGAGTTAGGTAGTTCATTTTTATTGGTTTCAACTTTGAAAGTCTATAAGTCAATTGACAAATATAATTTGATATGGGAAAATTCTAGACTTATTTTTATATATATTTTTAAGTTTGATGATATTATTTTGAAGTAAACTTGTTTTTTTGGCAATAAATGAATTGAAAATTTATTAACATTTACTCCATGACTACATTAAACCTTTAAGTTAGGAAATGATCAATTATCTCACTCTCAATCATGAAATTGGATCAGTTAAATTATGTGGTGACTCAAGTATATGAAGTATGAATAAAAATATAGAGAGACAAAGATGAAAAGAGACATGAAAGTGAGAAAGTTAAATTCACATCATCTATCCATGATACTTTATAAAATTTAGGAAATTCATAATTTAGTAGATCCACTCCCATCAATAATACTTTTAAGAGCAAAAAAATTTATGAATTCATTGATGAAAGTTCTGTGTTTTCTCATCAAAGGAAAATGCTATATATGCTTTAAATTAAATACTGGTTATAATATTAACTCATAGTTTAGTTGATAATTATAATCTTTCGCTGTGAGTATTGTTGAGTAATGATTAAATTATTGATTAATGTGTCGCTGTATGGCCACTCCAGTTAAACGCGTACTTATAATGTACGTTTGTGTCAGTAGAAGATCCAAATCCAAAATTTAAAAGTTTAAACGCGTCTTTATTATGTAAATTATTTTTGCTTGGATTCCGTATCCAAAAGACGATCCCAAAAGTTCCCAACCCTCATGATCTCGTTATTCACTTACCAAAAAATAACAAATAAATTAAACAGCTTGGTCGGTCCCTTCATTCTCTTTTTCCACATTCACGCGGATAAAAATAGATTGACACGTCGAATTTCAAAGTCTTAGAAATTATTATTTTGTTCTTTTCCACCACAAAGTGATCAACTTTCAAGTTCCATGTTGATACTCCATAGTCCCATACACCAACTAAAAGTGTTTACGCTTTTTGTTTTTTTTGGGGTATTCTACTCATGATATTGGTGTTAATTTTAACGGAAAATGATTGTGAGGGGTTGGCCGTATAGTCCGTAAGTTTCCTCGCAGCTTCGTCTTCTTGCATTTTGGTCAATGCAAATTGTTTTTCATTTTGCCTATATATTACTAAGACCCTTTAGAGCGTAGTGTTTCTTCTTACTTGAAATTGAATTAGTTTGTGATAGACAGAGAGTTCTGATTCTGATTGATTGATTAGCTTGAATCTTGGGAATTTGGATGGTATCTCATAGTAAATTTCAAAAGGAGGGTCGTCATGGTACGGATCATCAAGTCCCAATTCAAGATTCTAGACGACGAAAACGCCGTGATGATCCAAAAAATCATGATAACATCAGGTATATATTATTGCCTTCACCAACTTTAAGTGTTTTGGGTTGTTTATTGTTCTTAGTTGGGTTAATGGTTTAATTTTATGCAGTGGCCTTGGAAATCTAATAAACAGACTCTTGAAGAATGACTTGGTCTCGTACTTGGAACCTTTAGTGAGACGAGTGGTATGGAATTTCTCACTCTATAATCTTTTAGAATGAATAATTGGGTAAAAAAAAAAAAGAATAATTGGGTATTGAGCAAAATTGCTTCTTTTGTTCTGTTTATCTCAGCTAGTTTTGAGCATGTTCTATCATATCCACGTTCCAGTTCAAACCAACATAGAATGAATGACACCCTCAATCTTCTTCTCCAGGTTTCTGTGATTGCTAAAGTATCTCTTTGTGCATAATTCTTCTGATTCAGATTCAGACGCTCTATTCTCTTTCCACTTGTGATTGCTGTGATGTTGTTAAAAGAAAGAAAAGTAGATTTTGCCTATCTTTATAATTTGTCATTTGTCATCCCCCTAATCTTCCATAGACTCTAGCTTCTCATCCATTTATCCTCCAAGAAACTTTCTACAAAGCTTTTTAATATTTGCATCTTTTTCTCTGATTGATGGGTCAATTTTCTTGATATATATATATATATCTATATATGTGTGTGTCAGTTGACTGATTCATGTGTTTCTCTCAATTAGGTGAGAGAGGAGGTGGAACGTTTAATCCTAGCATACTCAATCCCAAGGTTTGTTTCTCTTCATCATGCCCAAATTTGATATTTCAGTATTGGCAAAACTATGATTTTAGTTCCTTAATTTATTATCAGGATTCCACTTTGTTATTAAAAGGCCAAAATGCACAAACACCCCCTGAGTTTTAGGTTGGGTGCACATAACACCCCTGAGTTTTCAATTTGTGCAAATAGTTACCCTGAGTTTTCAATTATGTGCAAATAACACCCTTTTGTTAAACTTTTGTTTATTTAGTGAGGGTATAATAGTAATTTTATAAAAAATATAGGCTAAAGTCCTATTTTAGTCCCTCAAGTTTGCTCAAAATTTTGTTTTAGTCCCTCAAGTTTCGAAAAAGTTTCACCATTAGTCCCTCATCCAATTTTTCCCATTAAATAAAAGAAAAAATTGGTTTACATTATGTTTCATCGTTGCTTACGTTTTGGTCATATTATAAAAAGAAAGGACCTTAATTNTATGTGCACCCAACCTAAAACTCAGGGGGTATTTGTACATTTTGGCCTTATTAAAATTATATTATTTTTATTTTCATTCCTCAACTTTCAAAAGTTGATGGAAAAACTCCTAACTTCTTTTATTTTGGCTAAAAAAAACCCCTAACTTTTAATATTATTAATTTTTGAAGTAAAATACCAAAATATACTAAGTTTGAGAGGATTTTATTATGTATTAATAAATTTGTTTATTTTATATGTATGATGTGTAAATTGTTAACATTAATAATATTTAATTTTAGTTTTAATTAACATTTTTTATTGGATATATCATATATATGAGGTTAGGGTATATTTTTTATTCATTTTTAAAAGTTGACTAAAAGTGAAACAAATAAAAATTAGGGTAAATTACACTTTGGTTCCCTGTAGTTTAAAAAATGACACTTTGGTACCTTGTGGTATTCTCTATTAATACTTTGGTACCATTTGGAACTATTTTGTAATATTTACTATAACAAATTTTGCAAAAATTACATATTAACCCCAATTTTTTTTAAAGTTTTCATTTTAGTCCCTAAATAATATGTATCTAGGGACCTATTTGAAATTTTCTGAAAATTTTTTGGGGTCAATATGTAATTTTTGCAAAATTTGTTATGGTTAAAATTACAAAATAGCTCCAAAGGTACCAAAGTGTTAATGGAGAATACCACATGATACCAAAGTGTTATTTTTTAAACCATAGGGTACCAAAGTGAAATATGACCAAACTACAGGGTACCAAAATGTAATTTATCCTAAAAATTAAGAGACAAAAGAACTTTTGCCTTTGAGTATTTCTTTGCCTATAATTTGATATCTCTGTATGGTTTTAATTTGATTGGATGTCCCCGAAGGGACTGATAATATGTCTTGGGGTGAAATTTGATGCAGAGCAACGCTTAATGTGGGTGGCACTGGCACATCTGGAGCCAAACCCTTAGAATTGCGCATTATTAATAAATTGCCTGATGCAATATTTACACTCTCTAATATTCTAGCTGATGACGGCAACACACCCATTCAAATTGCTCTCTTTGATGTTAGATCTCAATCTGTGGTTAATAATGGACCTCTCTCCTCTATAAAGGTAGAGATCTATGCCCTCAATGGTGAGTTTGAGTGTGAGGATTGGACTGAAGAGGAATTTCAAGCAAATATTTTGCGCCAAAGGGAGGGTAAAGAGCCATTACTGAATGGAGATAGGTTCATTTCTCTTCAAAATGGAGTTGGTTGTATCAAAAAGTTAAAGATCACTGATAACTCCAGCTGGATTAGAAGCCGAAAGATCATTTTGGGAGTCAAAGCTGTGGAAACAGCTTCTTCTTGTGGAGTAAGCATCAAGGAAGGCAAGAGTGAACCTTTTGTGGTCAAAGATAACAGAGGAGAGTGTAAGTGTCTTGATGAAGACTCTAATTATATTAATTAATCAGAACTTGTTTTTTTTATCTGTTACTGAAATTTTGGGTTTTGTTGGTCATTTCAGTGTACAAGAAACACCATCCTCCATCACTGAAGGATGATATATGGCGTTTGGAGAAGATAGCCAAAGATGGTATAATCCACAAGCGCCTCTCTCTACATGGAATTAACACTGTTAAGGATCTTCTGCAGTTGTACATAATTAACCCATCTTCACTCCGTGAGGTAAAACCGTAAAAGACACTGTCTTTAGTAATTTTTAGAACACCCATCACCTGGACTCACATTTCTGTCTATTTAATTACATTTCATTTTCACACTTTAACTTGTATACTATTGAATCTTCCTTGATCTAAGTAATGTAAGACTTTATTTGACATGCACGCAAGTTCACAATTTGCAACAACTTTTTCTTATTAGGTGGTTGATTAATAATGAGTAATGACTATAGATGTATTTTATGCTCATCTGAAATTTTGTTGTGGAGATGTAGAAAGTAGGCAAAATTCCAAAGAAATCATGGATGGCAATGACTGAGCATGCGGAGGCTTGTGTTATAGATGATTACAACCTTTACATGTATAGTGCAGCAGAACAACCAGTAGGCTTGCTCTTCAATTCCATTTACAAGCTTGTAGGAGTGACATTTGATGGGTTAAATTATCACTCTCCAGATACTCTTAATCCCTACCAGAAGGTATATATCCAGACCAACACTAGTCTAATTTATTAGCTGTAACTAACTTACCAGGGAACACTTAATTTGAAATAAGTTTACTTTTATTTGCAGCGTTTGGTGGAAATGGTGAAGCAACATGCTTACCAAAATGTGAATACTTTGACATGTCTGCAAAATGAGCAGGCTGGTGCTCCTAATTTCTCGATTGCACGGCAAGGTATATTTTATCATTGAATATTTTTGCTCCCTGATTTCTTCTACCAGTATGTGATTCTGAGTTATGGCTCTCTTGTGCAGATCAAGTAGAGACTTGGGCAGGTTCTGATCAACAATTCAGTTCAACTTCATGTATTGATGAAGGAACATATAACAGCGAATTCTATGTTAATCCATCGCAGCACTTGAATTACATGTCACAATATGGTTCAGAAGAAGGAGAATTCTTCTCTGGAATGCACATTGAAGGGAATAGTTGGCCCCATATTGGATCAGTTTTCACAGAGGATGAAAGTGCAGGTATTCAGTTCACAACTTTGGGACAAGAGAATAATGGCTTATTATACTCTGGTTGTTATGGGGAAGCATATTTTAGAGGTGATTGTGGTGTTGGTACATCAAGCAATGGGAAACCCAAAGCAGTGTGGTATAAGGTTCGAACTGCCCTCAAATGGGTCATATCAGTAAGAAGGGATGCAGCTGCTAGAAGGATGGCCAAGCTCATTCGCTACCACGATTAAGTTTCTGTGTCACATCTTATGCTTTGTTTGTATTGTGTGAAATACATGAAGTTGTGTCTTAGAATAAGCTTTGTTTTAATGTTTTGTGGAGTCTTTTCTTTTTTTTCAATGTTAATTGTAGTGAGGAAGACCGATCATGATGAGGTCGTATAAGTACAGTGTCAAGTTACTTATCCATTTACAATTTGTCATTGTTGTACTCCCTGTTAAAATAGATTCTGTAAGTAGTGCTGACTGCTGAAGCCTTTAAAGAAGTTTGTGTGTCATTGCTTCATGTAAAAACATACTGTAAACAATGTACAAAGATCAATGTAATAATTAGTTTTCCTTTAGTCACAGTGAGTCTCACATTTTACTGGTTTTTCTGTTGGTTCATTTATATTTATCAATCCTTGGCAATGTTTTATGATGAGACACAGAAAAGTACTTTTTGCACAATGATAAGGCTTCCGATAATCAATCTCCCAATCAGTGAAAGGCTCTAAGAGAGATACCTGCAAAAAACAAAATAATAATAACAATGGGAGAAGATCTAATGATATTTCTTGGACGATCAAACCAGACTAAAAAATTGAGTGTATGAATGAATAAAAACTTTGGATAGAATTGATTACCTTTCAAGAAGGACATAGGGTTGTTCATATAGACAGACATTGGTGCGGAAGTTGTGGCTATTAGTGAAGTTGAATATCCGGGCTATTCACATTCTCCTCATAGTTACTGAATTAAGTTGCAGTATAAATTTGAGTGCGTGAGAAGAAGAATTAAGCAAAACAATATTTATATATGAAGCATTCAAATTGTAGCTAGAAGAGTTAAGAGTTACGTATTTATTATGAACAAGGGGTTACACATTGTCCATTTGCATCTATTAAGTTGCACATTTCGCTGATTCAGATACAGATGAAAAAATGTAAAGAGACTCTTATGAACATAATTTTTTCTTTAGCAGTCTGCACTGTACAATTACACTGTGATTTGATATTTCTCATTAATGGAAGAATAGAGTATAGACTTATTTATATTACACCAGTAAAGAGAATACACCTGAAATACTCAAGCAGCTGAAATGTCACTAGCTAATAACAGAAAATTGTTATTTAACAAACCCAGTAAAACTAATTACTAGTCTGTAGACGGGTTAGAAGTAACCCCCAACTTGCCAGCTATGAAAGAATCGTATGATTCAGATACAGATGAAAAATGTAAAGAGAATCGTATGAACATAATTTTTTTTTTTTACAGTCTGCACATTTGACTTAATTTTCAGTGCTTGAATCACCAAGAAAACATGAGAATTTCTCCTTTTTAATATAGACTTGAGTGTGATGGGGTTAGACTAGCGTGTTTGAATTTGTGAGCAGACCAGATGAAGTAATGTTCGCGTTGATTTCCAAGAAAATGAGTAGTAAATCCAAGGAAAATTCTCAGTGGAAGAAATTTTCCCTGAAATATTTTGAGGAAACTTACTATTTGGTTCCTCCTTTTTCACACTTTTAACTATTTGGTCCCTGCATTTTTTAAATAGACTATTTGGTCCCTCATTTATCATAATTGTTAACTATTTAGTTCCTCATTTATCATAATCGTCAACTATCATACGTTAAATGTTTACATGACACCGTTAAATGCCACTTTATTATCCTAATTACCTAAATCAACCGAACCGGACCAACAAACACAATAAAATCGGCCTAAAATTGAGTCAGATTCAAATATTTATATTACACGTAAAAGCTTCCATAAGGTATAAATTATTGAATTATTCCCAAATTTCAACGTTCCAAATAGTTAAATATGTGACATTTAATGTGACATATGCATTTAATGGCTAATTTATCGGTGTTGGTAATAGAGATAGACTACAAGGACTAACGAGTTGACATTTCTAATTTTTGAGGGACCAAATAGTCTATTTCAAAAATTTAGGGACCAAATAGTTAAAAGTGTGAAAAAGGAGGGACCAAATAGTAGGTTTCCTCCAATATTTCTGAAGAAATTCAGCAGCCGAGTGTTGACTTTGGCAGTTTGGGTCGAGTTATGGTCGTTGCAGAACAAAACTAGGACTTGATTTCTTCCACCCTTCCCAATGTCGTAGTAAATCATAAACACCAACATAGTTATTTTTAAATTAGTTACATATGGTTGACAATCCAAGAAGCTTGGTTCGTCAGATCATCTATATATATATATATAACCGCGTTGTTATGGAAAATTGGCTTCATATATATCAGCAGATCACGCGTCTCCAAAATTTTAAACCCTTTCTATCTCTGAAAACCATGAGTTTCGTCGTCGTCTCTCTTTCTGCGTTTCGCGTCTCTCTGCACACACACTGGGGCCCGATCCATTACTCACTCATTTTCTATTTTCCGTTTTGAAGTTACTTCTGGATACTCTCTCTGATACTTGAATAGTAACAAGCGTGTGGAGCCTTGATTTCACTTGATTTTCCTCCTTATAAATACGCTTTGCTTCTCTTTACATTTGGTGCGCTTTCGAACTTTTGAGTTTGAGTGGTCTTTGTTGTCGTAGTTGAGTGAAAAGTCTTCTGAGTTGCTGATTTGCTTGATTGCTGAGTCTTTCAATGGATTCATCGAAAGCACAAGTTCAAGTTCACAACGACGATCATGACATGGCTGTACAAGCTCATGGTAACGAGTTGAAGAGGAGACGTGCTGATTCATTCAGAAAGATTTGGTACTTGTTGTACTTTTTCTTTTTTTGTTTCTCTTATTTGTCCTGTGTTGTGTACCCCTCCTAATGTTGTTTCATGCTTACCGTGCAGCTTCTTTCGTGGTCGGATCAATTCTGGACTATGGATTAAGGAACATTTTGAACCATGGCTCCGCAAAGTTGTAAGGAATCAAACTCTGTAGGATCTAATCTCTCTCTTTTTGGTAAAACCTTGCTTTCTATCGATAGATTCGATACATATATATACTGGTGATTCCCTCGCTTTATTTATTTATTTATCACATGTGCTAATTTTAGTTCGTGTACAAAAAGACAAGCTTTGATGATAAATTGGTAAAAAGAATCCCTCTTTCTGCCGTATATATTGTATCTCTGGCTGCTTCTATAATTTCAATAGGTACTAGGAATCTATGTAAGAATCCGATTCCCTGCACCACCTAGCTACAGGGTAATAAACCTAAATCCTTTACCCCAAACGTGTTTGTCACTTTCATCGATCATAGGAATTAATTCCCGTATCCCATACTTTTTAGTTTTTCTGTCTTTTTGATTCATGTGTGTTTATTAAATAGGTACGTCAAGAGGTTGAGACTGGACTTGGCATAAGCGAACAACCTCCACGGTTTGTTTCTCGCCCTGGTTCCTCTTCTTCCAACATCATTATATTTTTTTTTTTTAATTAATTTGTTTCTGTTTGATGAGGCAGATCTCTACTCTTACGTTTTATGAAGAGACCGGCTAGTGAGATTTATACAGGCAATAAGGTTGTGGCTGATGACGGAAGTACGCTTCAGATTGCTGTTTTTGATGTTACATCTCAAAGCCCTATGCTCATGGATGTTCCTCTGTCGATAGAAGTGTGTGTTTTAGATGGTGGGTTTAATTCCTATGATTGGACTGCACAACAATTCAATGCAAACATATTGCGTGAAACAAGAAAGCAAGCACAATTACTCACTGGCAATAGGTTCATCAAACTAATCAATGGAGTTGGTTGTATCGATCAAGTTTATATCAATGATATATCCAAAATCACTAGAAGCGGAAAGTTCAAGCTAGGAGTCAAAATTGTTGAACCCATTCCTGATATCATGATCAGGGAAGGTATAAGTGAAGCTTTTAAGGTCAAGCATATTCGTGGAGCGTGTGAGTCTTCTTCAACTGTCAACTATATTATTTACTATATAACTTGTTTTGACTTGTTAGAGTGAGAGTGACATTTTGATTTGGTGATTTCAGTGAACAAGAAGCACAAGACCCCATCCTTGAAAGATGAGGTTTGGCGTTTGAAAACGATAGCGAAAGGTGGGAAAAGACACACGCAGCTGTGTAACAATGGAATAAACACTGTGGAGGATCTGTTGCAATTGTACCATACCAACCCCGATTACTTGAAAAGGGTATAGTAAGCTTCCTAGCTCGTTCATATATACATTTATTTATACATATGTCCATCTGATTTTGTTTGTTATTTGGGTATGGAAAATCAGATCATTGGATTTGGGACTAATGGAAGGAAGCAATTGGATAAGCTGATCCAACACGCTAGAGCTCACGCTGTACAAGAACCAAATGCTTTTGCTGGGCAGCCTCATCATGTTCCTTATGATGAAAATGTACAAGCAATGCAAGCGGTGGAAGTGGAACAAGTTCAATTGACCTCAACATCGCAAATTGGGGAAGCAGCACATAATTCTGAGCAACGGAGTATCGATGTAATGGCAGAATTCCCTGAACTGTTGTTGAACATGGATGAAAACTTTTGGTCACAAACTTTTGGTCTGAATGTTGATGAAGTGGGATGTAGCAATAGCAACGGTGCAGTATATATGAGAGCCAAAGGAAGAGGCACAAGTGTATGGGATGATATTCGAAATGCTGTCTACTTGTTCATACTGCGTCTCACTAAAAGGAAAACCAACCCCAACCCTGCCCTCCATAACTCTTGAAACCTGCTTTGCTTTCATCATTCTTTATTCACTTATCATCCATCATTCCTTTCATGCGTTTATTGGATTTCCCCCACCAACTGTTTATTTGTAATAATTCCAATTCTGATTTAAATACCACTCCGACCAAATCCCTCATTGGTTATACCATTTTATTTATTTATTGTACTGTGTAATCATTTTCTTATGGTTAAATTTGTGATTATTCGTTAGCTTTGAAGCATCCATTATTTATTATATTTTAGATTAAATATAATAATACCTTTTAGATGGTGATTTCAAATTTTATTTTTTCAATTTTCAGTACACAATAACATTTTCTCTTCACTACAAATTAGCAAATGAATATGGGTAATTAACTTAAAATTTCATTAGTAAATATCTCTCTAAAATCAAAATCACTTTCGCTTTTTGCTTCATCATTTTAAATAGACAAAAGCATCNTTTTGATGTTCAAGTTAACCTTCATCCAATTTTAATTTTTGGATGACAAAATTGTAATTAAATTAAAATATGAGGGCTAAAGTGTAAATTTGGTCTCATATCTTTTGCTCAGTTTCCAATTAGGTCCTATATCTTGTTTTTTGCACTTTTGGTCCCATATCTTTGGTTCAGGTCCCAATTTGGTCCCATATATTTTTTTGTTGCAGATTTTCTCCTATATCTTTGGGTTAATTTCAGAATAAGTCTTATATCTTTGGGTTAGGTTTAGAAATGGTCTCATATCTTTGGGTTAGGTTTTGTAAAAATATGAGACTAATTCTGCAACTTGAATAACAGATATAGGACCAAAATTGAGACGTTTTGAAAAGATATAAGACCAAAGTTGCAACAAAAAAAGATACAGGATCAAATTGAAAACTGAGCAAAAAATATGGGACCAAATTTACACTTTGGCCAAATATGAGCTGAGAAGTTTGAAGGCCGAAACCGGGTATAGCCCAACCAATCAAAGCAATCGTGGTTTCCCTCATCTTCAAATTCAAACTAGTGGCATTTCCCGCAAATATCAGTCGATCCAGGTCCAATTTTCTCCCTAACCCCTCTCGTTCGCTCCTCCTCCTCACTATTCACTCCCTCCCTCCCTGCTCTGTAACTCTCTCACTTTCGTATTTCACTTCCCCAACCCTGTTTCGCTCTCTATCTCAAACCCTAGTACCACCTACCTTTCCTACCTCTTTTGCTTCTTCTTGCCTTTTATCACCATGTCATATAGGCCTTCCGGTAACTCGAGGACCGAGGTTCGTCGTCGCTACAAGGTGGCCATCGATGCCGAAAATGGTCGCAGACGCCGAGAGGATACCATGGTCGAGATCCGTAAGAATCGTAGAGAAGAGAGTTTGCAAAAGAAGAGGTGCCAAGGTATCCTAACTCAGCACGTGGATACTTCTGTTCAGGCTTCCAAGGTCAGTTTTCGTATTCTCTTTTTTTAAATACACTTCGTGAGCACGGCGTCATCGTTGCTCTTCTAAGTTCGGTTGTCGCATTTTAAATTACTAGTGATGTATTGATCATGTTTTTTGTCCTAATTTTGGTCGTCGTTATTGAAATTACTACTAATGTATTGATCATGAACTTATATCATTATAATTGCGTTCTCATTCTGGTGCAGTTGGAACTCCTACCATCCTTGGTTGCAGGTGTTCGTTCAAACGATAGTAATATGCAGCTTGAGGCAACAACTGCGTTTCGGAGGTTACTTTCAATAGGTTGGATATTGGTATCTATAATCGTTGCAGTTTCTGAGTTTCTGAATCCTAACAGTTTTCTTGTCTACTATTGTGAACTTACCCATATAAATTTTATTTTTGTTTACCAGAGCGCTGCCCACCAATTGAGGAGGTTGTAAAATCTGGTGTAGTTCCCCGCTTTGTTGAATTTTTGATGAGGGAAGACTTTCCGCAGCTGCAGGTTACTTAGCTGCCATATTTTTCGTTTATATATTTAATATACCACTTCTGCTTTTAGCTTTGACGTTGTTTAATATATATTGTAGTTCGAGGCTGCGTGGGCTTTAACTAATATAGCTTCCGGAACATCCGAAAGCACCAAGGTGGTGATTGATCATGGTGCTGTCCCAATTTTTGTCAAATTACTTGGTTCTCCCCGTAATGATGTCCGTGAACAGGTACATACGCCATATCTCTGAGCATATCTGAGAAAAAAACTGTAGTTTTCTAAGATTTCACACCCCCCCGCCCCCTCCCCTTTTGTTAAATGCTTCTGCAGTTAAAAACATAACTTGACTCAAAACCATGTTGATTTTGGATTTGGACAACAACTATTTGTAGGTGTCACCTTGTTGCGATAGTTAGGCATGATCGAAATGATGGACTTAGTTATGGTCCTCTATTCCTCTGTCTGGTATCAGTGCATAGTAGACGATATGCATAATAAGGACTGCAAGAACGGTTCTGACTTGAAACCATGTTGGATTAGAATTTGATGATTTAGTCAACTGCTATTTGTAGATGTAACCTTGTAGCAATATGCATGCGTGTAGGCAGAGTTCTAGTGGTGGCCTTAACAATGGTTCTCTATCTGGTATTGGTGCATAGTAAACAACATCCATAAGGAATGCAGTAACTATATGTTTATTAGCATCACCACATATTCAAATGAATATGTTGATGACAATTAACTTCAAAAATCCTTTTTCTTTTTATTTTGCGAGTTGCAGGCAGTGTGGGCATTAGGAAATGTTGCTGGTGATTCTCCCAGATGTCGTGATCTTGTTCTTAGTCACGGGGCTTTGCTTCCTCTGCTGGCACAGTTGAATGAACAGGCCAAGCTTTCCATGCTCAGAAATGCTACCTGGACACTTTCAAATTTCTGCAGGGGCAAGCCACAGCCATCTTTTGATCAGGTTAAGATTATTGATTAAGTGGTATATGTGGAATCTAATAAGTTTTAATTATTTTCAGTCTGGGTTTTCTCCCCTTCTCCGGATCCTCTTCTTGGACTCCTTGGCTGTGTGTTGAATTTGTGTGCTGTCTGTGCATACATGTACTGTTTGGAGTAGAGATCTGTTGATATCATATTCAAATTCAATTTTTTTGGGGGACTTGTTTTTAGAGTTATTTTTCTGTTTCTTTGCAGGTCAAACCTGCACTTACTGTTCTTGCCCATCTTATCCATTCAAAAGATGAAGAAGTCTTGACTGATGCATGTTGGGCTCTTTCATACCTTTCTGATGGTACAAATGACAAAATTCAAGCTGTAATAGAAGCTGGCATATGTGATCGTCTAGTTGAGCTTCTACTGTAAGTGGTCTAGTTCTCTTAAGCCTGTGCAATAATAATGTATACACCCCCAGTGCAGTTTTGGGTTGAAATTTACATCACCTACTCTTGTTCAGGCACCAATCCCCTGCAGTGCTCATTCCTGCTCTTCGTACAGTTGGAAATATTGTCACAGGAGATGATATGCAGACTCAGGTAGTCTGTTCAGGAACGTGTCATGCAATTAGAGCATGCTACTACACATTTTTAACTGAGTTCTGAACAAAGCAATTGCATGCTAGATTCTTCATTAGCTGTTGCTCTTATTTTCTTTCACACGTTTTAAAACTTTCAATATTATCATTCCACTTGTGTGATTGAGTGGACAAAGTCAACCTTTGGCTTCAAACCTCAAACCCCTGAAATCAGTCAAACCCCAGTGCAGTTCACCCATAGTTGATGTCTAAAGCTTCTTTGAGCTGGTCTTCTAAGCATAATAGTTGCAGTCCATTTTAATAGGTTAATCAGTGTCTTTTAAAGAATACTATCTTTCTTGTTTTGTCCTTTTTTAACTCTATGGATTTACTCAATCATGATTTGTAATTACTGAAGTCATATGCTAAAACCATCTTCAAAGATTATTTTTTCAAAATTATATAGTCAAGTGCAACCTATATAAGATTCTGTTTAGGTTATTTAATTATATCTGGTAATTATTACGGAATTGATATGTTTATGTCTTAATGTGGTGCTGCTTCTGTCTAGGTTATAATCAATCATCAAGCTCTTCCTTACCTTATGAATCTGTTGAAAAATAATTATAAAAGAAGCATCAAGAAGGAAGCTTGTTGGACTCTATCAAACATCACAGCTGGAAATAAACACCAGATTCAGGTTTAGTTAGATGTATTCTGTCATCATTTTATTACTACCATTTTTCTGAGATTGAAATTTTGTCAATGTTAATATTGTGTATTGACTGACTGCAATTATTCTTACTGCATTTCTTGTGGGGGTGAAAAGGCTGTAATTGAGTCCAATTTAATTGGCCCTCTCATCAATCTGCTTCAAAATGCTGACTTTGATGTCAAGAAAGAGGCTGCTTGGGCTGTTTCAAATGCCACATCTGGTGGATCTCATGAACAAATCAAGTATGTACAGAGGCTTTTTTTTTTGGGTATTATTCTCGGGATATTTATTGATGTTAGATGTCAATGCATATGTTTCTAATTGCAAGATAATTTTAATGATCTATCCGTGGTTGACAGGTACCTGGTAAGTCAAGGGTGTATTAAGCCCATGTGTGATCTTCTGGAGGGCACTGATCCTAGGGTTGTGACAGTTTGTCTGGAAGGGCTTGAAAACATCTTGAAGGTGGGAGAAGCTGATAAAATTATGGGCAACACTGGTGGCGTGAATCTATATGCCCAAATGATTGATGATGTCGAAGGATTGGATAAAATTGAAAACCTACAGAATCATGACAACACAGAAATTTATGAAAAGGCAGTGAAGATTCTTGAAACATACTGGTTGGACGAAGATGATGAGAATATGCCTCCAGGAGATGCTTCTCAATCAGAGTTCAACTTTTGTATCCCTGAGGTACCTGCTGTACCTTCTGGGGGATTCAACTTCAACTAAAAGGTAGCTATAATTTAACTGTGATAGAACCCACTTCTCTATTGTAAAATTTATCGCCCAAATACCATATTAATCTCACTAAACAGCAAAAATACAGCACAAAACAGTCATGAAGATAATAAGATAACAGTAGCTTAAGGTTGTCTAGCTCTATAGAGACTAGACTCTCTCCCAAACCATTCCTTCATATTTTCCTCCTTTTTCATGGCCTCAGATGGCCAATTTATACATTTTCAACGCTCCATCATAGTGCCATAATATGCCTCTCTTTCCTTTCTCTTCAGCAAGTCCAGCTCAGCATTTTGCCCTTCCACGTTTGTCTCTTCTGTCATGTGCCTGGGTCCATAACCTGTTTTCCCCTTACTTCACTGGGTCTAACAAATTGAGAACTCATTAATATAGGTCAAAAACATATTTTGGTCCCTAATGTTTTTTCCATTCTGTTTTGGTCTTTAATGTTTCTTAAAAGTTTCATCATTGGTCCCTAACTATTGAAATAGTCATATCTCTTGAATGCAATTAAATCAAAGCTACAGGTTAAATTTGATGAGTTCTTTCTTTGCCTAATTGTTGACATTGCCAAGCAAGGTCAAAGTGAACATGAAACCGGACTCAAAAATGAAACAAGCTGCCCACTTTCGGGCCTGATTTCATGCCTAATTTGACCTTGTTTGCCAATGATTCCAATTAGGCAAAGAAAGAACTTATCAAATTTAACTCGTAGCTTTGATTTAATCACATTCAGGTTTGAAACAAGAGAGAGATGATCATATTCAATGGTTAGGGACCAATGATGAAACTCTTAGGAAACATTAAGGACCAAAACAGAAAAAAAAATTAGGGACAAAAATGGAACTTTGGGTAAACATTAAGGACCAAAATAGGGTTTTGACCTTTAATATATTTGTGCCTTTTTTTTTTCCTTCAAGTATTAATAAAATCGTATTTGGTAGTTGCATGTCTTGTGCTTTTTCCTTAACTAGGGCACGCCAATATGTATGTAAAATAAATGAGGGACTAAATTGTTAACTCAGTAAAAAAGAAGGGATCAAATAATAATTTTCCTCTTATTATTAATTTTGTACTATAGTTTTAAAATGTGGACGACGAGAAAGGGGTGGAGCCATATAATATAAGATAATTTAGACTTCTTGTGAATTGCAGGAGTTTTGGCCGTTCTGCCAATAAAGTCCTCCAGTAAGTAACTGTCTTGTTATTGTGCTTGGGTCTTGCAAATTCCGGCCATGGTACATAGAGGGTTGTGGGATCTGCTTGGGTTTTTACATGTCTTCTGTGACAGATTGGTGGTGATGGCTGTCATGAAACTCTTGTTCAGTCATAATTTTCCTGTCGTTTTTCTTATAAATGAAATTCTTGTTCACCTTTCATTTTATATACTAGGAATTAGGAAACCCCCTCTCCCCCGAAAAAAAAACCACCCTCAACAATTCCCCTGTAAACAATTTCGTTTCTGTTATATGTTCAATCATCTAGGTTGCAATTCCTTAGTGAGTAAAACAAATCTGGTTTGATAGAATGTCTACTACAGAAATAAGCGCCAACTATTCTTCATTCTACAACATTATGGTTGCACCCTTGGTTTCTTTTCCGCCTTAAATATTTCCTGTTATTATACTTCGTAAAGCTGTTTCTCGATTTTCAGAAGAGTCGTGGTTTTCATTTCTTTATTACTTATAAGCCAGTATTTGTGAAAAATTAGAATTTGATTGAACTATGATTTATCATATGCAGTGGATTAGTCTTTGGCACCTCAGACATTCTGCATATCGGCGATCATGTTCATATCAGTTGGTGATGTTATTATATTGGTTTGTTAGCAACAAATTGAATGACGCATTTTACCAGGTTGCGCGGGAAGTCCCTATATCTTGCCCAATTATAGTTCACATAAAACGATAAGATATAGTTGATACCATTTTTAATTACAAAGAATTATATAATAAAGGCCTAAAACATTTTTGTTAACTTTTGCTTACAGTGTTTCTATTAAAGATTTTTATATTTTGATTATTGTATGATTTATTAATGAAATTGAAGTATAAAATATATTTTTTTAACTATCAATTTTGTTATATAAAACCTTGATATAAATTTTTTTTTTGGCCAATAACCTTGATATAATTTTATACCAAAGGAAATCACAACTTTTTTCCCTTACTTTCTATAAGTGATATTTTTTCATGTTGGTCGTAACTATTCGTCCAGCGTAGCGTTATTCAGGAATGAAATCAGGAGAACAGGAAAGAGAAAATTTCCATGTATTTAATTATTTTTTTTTTGGCTAAAGGGCACTTTTGGTCTCATAACTTTGGCAAAGGTTTCAATTTGGTCCCATAACTTTTTTTGTTGCAATTTTAGTCCCATAATTTTGGCAAAGGTCTCAATTTTGTCCTATAATTATTTTTGTTGCAATTTTGGTCCCATAACTTTTGAAAACGTTTCACCGTTGGTCCCAATACTGATTTCCATCTCTTATCTACTATTAAAGATGATATGACATACTGAGTTAGATGATGACGTGGCAAATATGGGTGAAGTTATGGGACGGATGGAAATCAGCTTGGGACCAACGGTGAGACGTTTTTAGAAGTTATGAGACTAAAATTGCAACAAAAAAAGTTATGGGACTAAATTGAGACTTTTGACAAAGTTATGGGACCAAAATTGCAATAAAAAAAGTTATGGGACCAAATTGAAAACTTTACCAAAGTTATGGGACTAAAGGTACACTTTAGCCTTTTTTTTTATAAAAGAAAAACGAGGGATGAGCAATGTTGGGTGACGAGACCACTATGTAGTGTATACAGTACACTCGATAACGGAATTCTGTTATTATTTTATTTTTGTCGTTGGACGCAAAGATGAACTTAACGTCAGACCCAAAATCTCTGCTTTCACATTTTTCATGGCTTTTCTGTGTCTCTAACATTATGGCGCATGTAAATATAATATTACTTGTATTAATATCGTTATTGCCATTTCGACGTTTGTATATTCTATTATACTTACTTGATATGCGTAGCGTATCATATACTTAAGTACGTAATTGCAGAAGAAACTGTTTGTTGGTAATATAGATAAATAGAAATGAGAAAAGTTTATCTCTTGCATTGGCACGTATGGACGAAGAAGCCGAGAAGGCGAAGGTCGAATAGGTGGCAGCTGCTTTTGATTGAGTCATATAACTCATACATAAATGAAAGAAAATTGAAATTATTGGTTTTTTAGACAAACAAGAATGATGGTCTTCTTTCCTCTAACTAAAAGGAAAATCAACCACAACTCCATAATTCTTGAAACCTCCTTTGCACTCATCATTCTTTATTCACTTCTTTCATGCGTTTATTGGATTTCCTCCACCAACTGTTTATTTGTTATACTTCCAAATCTTATTTAAATACCCACTCACGCCAATCCCTCATTGGTACTTATACCATTTATTTATTTATTGTACTGTGTATTGTGTAATCATTTTTTTATGGTTAAATTTGTGATTATTATTTATTAGTTAGCTTTGAAGCGTCGATTATCTATTATATTTTAGATTAAATACAATAATATCTTTAGATGGTGATTTCAAATTTTATTTTCCAATTTTCTGTTCACAACAACATTTTCTCTTCACTACGAATTAGCAAATGAATATGGATAATTAACTTAAAATTTCATTAATAAATATCTCTCAAAACTCAAAATCACTTTCGTTTTTTGCTTCATCATTTTAAATAGACAAAGGCATCATTTTGATGTTCAAGTTGTAAATCAGTTTTTAATTTCATCCAATTTTAATTTTTGGATGACAAAAAAATAGTAATTAAATTAAAATATGAGCTGAGAAGTTTGAAGGCCTTAAGTTCCAAATGGGCCGAAAACCTGGTATAGCCCAATCCAACAGCTTGCGTGACTTGCAATCAAAGCAATCGTCGTTTCGTTTCCCTCATCTTCAAAATCAAACTAGTGGCATTTCCGCAAATATCAGGCGATTCAGGTCAAATTTTCTTTCGCTCCTCCTCCTCACTAGTCACTCCCTTCCTCCCTGCTCTGTAACGCTTTCACTTCCTCGAACCCTGTTTCGCTCTCTCTATCTCAAACCCTAGACTAGTACTACCTACCTCGTTTGCTTCTTGTTGCTTTTTATCACCATGTCATATAGGAGTTAGTATATCTAGAATAATCGTTGTGTAGGGAATTATGCTGAATGTAATTGATCCTTGGGGTCTAGGAGTTTACCCTTACTCGAAGAGAGCTTGGTACTGTATTGCCACTTGATATTTGGTTTATCAGTTCATACGCATCCATTTGATTCATTCATTCCATCTAATACATTCATTTCAATTCCAAACTATATTAGATACCATGGTCGAGATAGAGAGTTTGCAAAAGAAGGTGAGTTTTGGTAATCTCTTTTTTAAAATACACTTCGTGAGCAGGGCGTCGTCGTTGCTCTTCTAAGTTCGGTTGTCGCATTTTAAATTAGTAGTGATGTATTATTGATCATGTGTTTAGTCCTATGCTTTTCTCCTTCTCGTCTTGCAAGAACTTATATCATTATAATTGCGTTCTCATTCTGGTGCAGTTGGAACAACTACCATCCATGGTTGCAGGTGTTCGTTCAAACGATAGTAATATGCAGCTTGAGGCAACAGCTGAGATTCGGAAGTTACTTTCAATAGGTTGGATATTGGTATCTATAATTGGTTTCTTGTCTACTATGGTGAACTTACCTATATAAATTTTATTTTTGTTCACCAGAGAGCTGCCCACCAATTGAGGAGGTTGTAAAATCTGGTGTAGTTCCCCGCTTTGTTGAATTTTTGATGAGGGAAGACTTTCCACAGCTGCAGGTTAGTTAGCTGCCATATTTTTCGTTTATATATTTAATATACCACTTCTGCTTTTAGCTTTGACGTTGTTTAATATATGTTGTAGTACGAGGCTGCATGGGCTTTGACTAATATAGCTTCCGGAACATCCGAAAACACCAAGGTGGTGATTGATCATGGGGCTGTCCCAATGTTTGTGAAATTACTTGGTTCTCCCCGTGATGATGTCCGTGAACAGGTACATACGCCATATCCCTGAGCATATCTGAGAAAAAAACTGTAGTTTTCTGAGATTTCACCCCCCGCCCCCTCCCCTTTTGTTAAATGCTTCTGCAGTTAAAAACATAACTTGACTCAAAACCATGTTGATTTTGGATTTGGACAACTGCTATTTGTAGGTGTCACCTTGTTGCGATAGTTAGGCATGATCGAAATGATGGCCTTAGTTATGGTCCTCTATTCCTTTGTCTGGTATCAGTGCATAGTAGACGACATGCATAATAAGACTGCAATAACGGTTCTGACTTGAAACCATGTTGGATTAGAATTTGGAGATTTAGTCAACTGCTATTTGTAGATGTAACCTTGTAGCAATATGCATGCGTGTAGGCAGAGTTCTAATGTTGGCCTTAACAAATAACAATGGTTCTCTGTTTGGTATTAGTGCATAGTAGACAACATCCATAAGGAATGCAGTAACTATATGTTTATTAGCATCACCACATATTCAAATGAATATGTTGATGACAATTAACTTCAAAAATCATTTTCTTTTTTATTCTGCGAGTTGCAGGCAGTGTGGGCATTAGGAAATGTTGCTGGTGATTCTCCCAGATGTCGTGATCTTGTTCTTAGTCACGGGGCTTTGCTTCCTCTGCTGGCACAGTTGAATGAACAGGCCAAGCTTTCCATGCTCAGAAGGGCTACCTGGACACTTTTAAATTTCTGCAGGGACAAGCCACAGCCATCTTTTGATCAGGTTAAGATTATTGATTAAGTGGTATATGTGGAATCTAACAAGTTTTAATTATTTTCAGTCTGGGTTTTCTCCCCTTCTCCGCATCCTCTTCTTTGACTCCTTGGCTGTGTGTTGAATTTGTGTGCTGTCTGTGCATACATGTACTGTTTGGAGTAGAGATCTGTTGATATCATATTCAAATTAAATATTTTTTGGGGACTTGTTTTTAGAGTTATTTTTCTGTTTCTTTGCAGGTCAAACCTGCACTTACTGTTCTTGCCCATCTTATCCATTCAAATGATGAAGAAGTCTTGACTAATGCATGTTGTGCTCTTTTTTACCTTTCTGATGGTACAAATGACAAAATTCAAGCTGTAATAGATGCTGGCATATGTGATCGTCTAGTTGAGCTTCTACTGTAAGTGGTCTAGTTCTCTTAAGGCTGTGCAATAATAATGTATACACCCCCAGTGCAGTTTTGGGTTGAAGTTTACATCACCTACTCTTGTTCAGGCACCAATCCCCTGCAGTGCTCATTCTTGTTCTTCTTACAGTTGGAAATATTGTCAGAGGAGATGATGTGCAGACTCAGGTAGTCTGTTCAGGAACGTTATATGCAATTGGACCATGCTACTACACATTTTTAACTCTGAGCTCTGAACAAAGCAATTACACGCTAGATTCTTCGTTAGCTGTTGCTCTTATTTTCTTTCACAGGTTTTAAAACTTTCAATATTATCATTCCACTTGTGTTATTGAGTGGACAAAGTCAACCTTTGGCTTCAAACCTCAAACCCCTGAAATCAGTCAAACCCCAGTGCAGTTCACCCATAGTTGATGTCTAAAGCTTCTTTGAGCTGGTCTTCTAAGCATAATAGTTGCAGTCCATTTTAATAGGTTAATCAGTGTCTTTTAAAGAATACTATCTTTCTTGTTTTGTCCTTTTTTAACTCTATGGATTTACTCAATCATGATTTGTAATTACTGAAGTCATATGCTAAAACCATCTTCAAAGATTATTTTTTCAAAATTATATAGTCAAGTGCAACCTATATAAGATTCTGTTTAGGTTATTTAATTATATCTGGTAATTATTACGGAATTGATATGTTCATGTCTTAATGTGGTGCTGCTTCTGTTTAGGTTATAATCAATCATCAAGCTCTTCCTTACCTTATGAATCTGTTGAAAAATAATTATAAAAGAAGCATCAAGAAGGAAGCTTGTTGGATTCTATCAAACATCACAGCTGGAAATAAACACCAGATTCAGGTTTAGTTAGATGTATTCTGTCATCATTTTTCTATTACCATTTTTCTGAGATTGAAAATTTGTCAATGTTAATATTGTGTATTGACTGACTGCGATTATTCTTACTGCATTTCTTGTGGGGGTGAAAAGGCTGTAATTGAGTCCAATTTAATTGGCCCTCTCATCCATCTGCTTCAAAATGCTGACTTTGATGTCAAGAAAGAAGCTGCTTGGGCTATTTCAAATGCCACATCTTTTGGATCTCATGAACAAATCAAGTATGTACAGAGGCTTTTTGTTTTTTGTATTATTCTCAGGATATTTATTGATGTTAGATGTCCATGCATATGTTTCTAATTGCAAGATAATTTTAATGATCTATCCGTGGTTGACAGGTACCTGGTAAGTTAAGGGTGTATTAAGCCCATGTGTGATCTTCTGGAGGGCACTGATCCTAGGGTTGTGACAGTTTGTCTGGAAGGGCTTGAAAACATCTTGAAGGTGGGAGAAGCCAATAAAATTATGGGCAACACTGGTGGCGTGAATCTATATGCCCAAATGATTGATGATGTCGAAGGATTGGATAAAATTGCAAACCTACAGGAAAATGGCAACACAGAAATTTATGAAAAGGCAGTGAAGATTCTTGAAGCATACTGGTTGGACGAAGATGATGAGGATATGCCTGCGGTGGGTGCTTCTCAATCAGGGTTCAACTGTTGTGGCACTGAGGTACCTGCTGTACCTTCTGGGGATTCAACTTCAACCAAAAGGTAGCTATATTTTAACTGTGATAGAACACACATCTCTATTGTAAAATTTATCGCCCAAACGCCATATTAATCTCACTAAAGAGCAAAAATACAGCACAAAACAGTCATGAAGATAATAAGATAACAGTAGTTTAAGGTTGTCTAGCTTTCTAGAGACTAGACTCTCTCCCAAACCATTCCTTCATATTTTCCTCCCTTTTCTTGGCCTCAGATGGCCAATTTATACTTTTTCAACGCTCCATCATAGTGCCATAATATGCCTCTCTTTCCTTTCTCTTCAGCAAGTCCAGCTCAGCATTTTGCCGTTCCACGTTTGTCTCTTCTGTCATGTGCCTGGGTCCATAACCTGTTTTCCCCTTACTTCACTGAGTCTAACAAATTGAGAACTCATTTAATATAGGTCAAAAACTTATTTTGATCCCTAATGTTTACCCAAAGTTCCATTTTGGTCCTTAATATTTTTTTTCATTCCGTTTTGGACTTTAATGTTTCCTAAAAGTTTTACCATTTGTCCCTAACTATTGAAAATAGTCATATCTCTTCTCGTTTCAAACCTGAAAATGCAATAAAATCAAAGCTACAGATTAAATTTGATGAGTTCTTTCTTTGCCTAGTTGGAGTCATCAACAAGCGAGGTCAAAGTGAACATGAAATCGGACCCAAAAATGGGTCATTTGTTTCATGAATTTGATCATATATAGATATCCCGTTTCAAGTCCGAATGTAACGGAATCGAAGGTACATGTTAGTCTTGACGAGTTCCTTCTTTGTCTAGTTGAGATCATTGACAAATGAGGTCAAATAATAGTCCAAAAGTTAATATTAATGTTTTGATTAAACTCATTTTTAGAGTATTATTTGACCTCGTTTGCCAACGACCATAATTGGATAGAGAAAAATTCGTCAAGAGTAATTTGTAACTTTGATTTTGTTGCATTCGAACTTGAATTGTTAAAGGCATGACCAAATTCATGAAAGGTGCACTTTCGGGCCCGATTTCATGCCTAATTTGATCTCGTTTCCGTTGATTCTAACTAGGCCAAGAAAGAACAAATCAAATTTAACTCGTAGCTTTGATTTAATCACATTCAGGTTTGAAACAAGAGAGATATAATCATATTCAATGGTTAGGGACCAACGATGAAACTTTTAAGAAACATCAAGGACCAAAAAGGAAAAAAAATTAGGGACCAAAACGGAACTTTGGGTAACCATTGAGGAACAAAATAGGTTTTTGACCTTTAATATATTTGTGCCTTTTTTTTTCCGTTCTAAGTATTAATATCGTTTTTGGTAGTTGCTTGTCTTATGCTTTTTCCTTAGTAATTTGACTTCTCGTGTATTGCAGGATTTTTGGCCGTTCTGTCAGTAAAGTCCTCCAGTAAGTAACTGTCTTGTTATTGTGCTTGAGTCTTGCAAATTCCGGCCATGGTACATAGAGGGTTGCGGGATCTGCTTGGGTTTTTACATGTATTCTGTGACAGATTGGTGGTAGTGGCTGTCATGAAATTCTTGTTCAGTCATAATTTTCCTGTCGTTTTTCTTATAATTGATTCAGCGAATGCTTCTCCTTTCATTTTATATACTAGGAATTAGGAAACCCCCTCTCCCCCGAGAAAAAAAACCACCCTCAACAATTCCCCTGTAAACATGTTCGTTTCTGTTATATGTTCAATCATCTAGGTTGCAATTCTTTAGTGAGTAAAACAAATCTGGTTTGATAGAATGTCTACTACAGAAATAAGCGCCAACTATTCTTCATTCTACAACATTATGGTTGCACCCCTGGTTTCTTTTCCGCCTTAAATTTTTCCTGTTATTATACTTCGTAAAACTGTTTCTCGATTTTCAGAAGAGTCGTACTCGTGGTTTTCATTTCTTTATTACTTATAAGCCAGTATTCCGCATGTTGCGTCACATTTAAATTTCAACCTCGATCATTTAAATTTTGAAACTATGTGTATATATATATATATATTTTGAAGAGTATCGCAAACTTAAGTTATGATATTCATTTTGCATGGTATTTGTGAAAAATTAGAATTTGATTAAACTATGATTTATCATAATCTAGTTACAGATGCAGTGGATTAGTCTGTGGCCCCTCAGACATTCTGCATATCGGCGATCATGTTCATATGAGTTGCGGATGTTATTATATTGGTTTGTTAGCAACAAATTGAATGCCACACTTTACCAGGTTGCGCGGGAAGTCCCTATATCTTGCCCAATTATAGTTCACATAAAATGAGGAGATATAGTTGATACCATTTTTTATTACAAAGAATTATAATAAAGGACTTAAACATTTTTGTTAACTTTTGCTTACAGTGTTTCTATTAAAGATTATATTTATATAAGATTTTTTATATTTTGATTCTTATATGATTTATTAATGAAAAAATATATTTTTTTAACTATCAATATTGTTATATAAAACCTTGGTATAAATATTGATATAAAACGTTGATATAGTTTTATACCAAAAGAAACCATAACTTTTTTCCCTTTCTTACTCTACAAGTGATATTTTTTCATGTTGGTCGTAACTATTCGTCCAGCGCAGCGTTATTCAGGAATGAGGAATCAGAACAGAAAAGAGAAAATTTCATATACTTAAGGAATGAGCAATGTTGGGTGACGAGACCACTATGTAGTGTATACAGTACACTCGATAACGGAATTCTGTTATTATTTTATTTCTGTCGTTGGACGCAAAGATGAACTTAACGTCCGAACCAAAATCTCTTTCTGCTTTCACATTTTCCATGGCTTTTCTGTGTCTATGTAACATTATGGCGCATGTAAATATAATATTACTTGTATTAATATCGTTATTGCCATTTCGACGTTTGTATATTCTATTATACTTACTTGATATGCGTAGTGTATAATTATATACTTAATTGCTGAAGAAACTGCTTGTTGGTAATATAGATAAATAGAAATGAGAAATGTTTATCTCTTGCATTGGCACGTATGGACGAAGAAGCCAAAAAGGCGAAGGTCGAATAAGGTGGCAGATGCTTTTTGATTGAGTGATACATAAATGAATTAAAATTAAAATTATTGGTTTTTTAGACAAAGAAAACAAGAATGATGGTCTTCTTTCTTCTATGCTTCTTCCGTTGGAATATTCAAAATTTCAGATTCTCTTGTCCTTAATATTTAAGAAATTATAACACTATTATTATACACACAGTTTTAAGAGTCTACTTGTATAATCCCGCCCACTCATTTGGTAACTATATAAATATCCCTCCTCACATCATGCTTTTCATGTGTTTTTCAATTTTGTGTTTTTCTCGAGAGAAAAGGATAACACTTGTACTTGTAGCAAAAAATGAAGGCGGAGTGAGTGAGAATGCGAGAATCGCGATTCCCTTATCTGCTTATACATATATATAAATAAATGTTCAATTAATTAAATTGATAAAAAGAGCTTACTTTATAACCTCATCTTTAAGATGTGGTTCTATCTTATACGTAGTGTTAATCACTGCCATATGGGTTCTCCTTTGGATGAAATCTAATCCAAAACATGTTTACGATTATGATATGATTACGAGACGAAGCATTAGCCGTTGATAGTGATTACGATCTGAGTAGGCGAGAGTGCGACACGTGTCACACAGAGACGTGGCAGCCCCAAGATGCGAAAATTGGCGGGGGTTGCCACTGTGTATATTTGGGAAAAGCGAGGGCAAATTGGTCATTTGGAGTGGGGTGAGCTAGGGTTTTATGTACATTCACACTGTCGGTTCTTCTGCTTTGCATCGCTATTCGCTAGTCACTTCCATCCATCATCTTCTATTAAACTCTGTAGTGTACTCTGCAATGAGGCTCTTTATTTATTTAGCTACGTACATCAACGCCATACCACCACCTTCACCGCTTTTTCTCTTTTCGGTCATTCGGTGATTCATTTTCCCATTCTTCCACTTACCCTTTTGCCTTTTCGCTATATCTCTGTTTCGCATTTCGGCTTTTCTTGCTTGAGTTTCTGTTTTTGCCTATGATAACAACACATTAGTGTCTCTGTCTGTCCCCTGCTTTTGTTCTTCTGTTTTCGGACTTCATGATGGATCTTAATCTCAAGGAAAAGGTGAGCTACTTGAGTAAATTCTTTGTGAGCTTCTGCTGTTTCATTTGTGGTCTTGTTTTGCAATTTGTATTTAAGTGTACTGTTATTCTGATGCAGGAATCGTCGTCGCCTGAGGAATTGATTGATAACAAGAAGTTTTGTACTGGTTGCAAAACCACCAAGACCCCACTCTGGAGAGGAGGACCTGCTGGGCCCAAGGTCATCCCCACTCTACTACTATTATTGCATTATCTTTTGATTTTCGCTTCGATTACTTTTTCTAGCTCGCTGGGGTTTTTGTGGGTATTATTTTTGGGGGTGGGGGAATCTTTTGGATTTTGGTTTGAGTTTTCTTAATTCTATCACGCAATTAACAAATATGGGTCACTGTTGTACAATGCCTTGCTTCCCTCTATCTTTCATCATATTTATTGTTTTCTATTTATGATTTTTGCATTTTTGCCTCATTCCTCAAATACTATGTTGATCACCACCATCCCTGATTTGAGTGATTTGCCTCAGTTACCCTTATCCTGCCTTCTTGACGTCTATACCCTTGATCGCTTTCTTACTGTTCAGTGGTTATACATAATCCTTTTAAAACTTCCATCCTCTTACTTTTTCTCTCTCCGTTATTCATATATATATATATATATATGTTATTTTCTAGTGTCTCTTTGTTTTAGGAGGTTATAAATAGTATTATTTTGTATTGGCAGACCCTTTGCAACGCATGCGGGATAAGATACAGGAAGAGAAGGGTTTCAACGGTGGGATTGAAGCTGAACAAAGGACAAGAGAGAAAAAGAGAGAGAAGTAAAGGTGTTGTTGGCGATAGTGGGAAGGATTTGAAGGAGTCTATGAAGATCAAGTTGATGGCATTAGGCGAGGAGGTTCTGTTGCAACGGTCAAATTCAGTGGCGAAGAAGCAAAGGTGCCAGCGTAGGAGGAAGTTAGGAGAAGTTGAACAAGCTGCTTTTTGCTTGATGGCCTTATCTTGTGGCTTTGTTTTCGCCTAATCTTTCCAACAACAAGAAGCAATTCTACTATTAACCTCACCAAAGTATAGCTAACCTTTTTTTTTTGTTGTTGTTGTCTTGTGATGCAAAAGTGATATACACCCTTTGTTTATTATGTTATGGGGGTGTATCACAATGTTAGCTAGGGAGAAGCATAGTCCTAGTGTAGGAAAATTATGGTTTAGGCCTGTAGGGATTTGGGTTGGGGGTGTCCTTCCCTTTTAGTTTTTTCTTTCTCTATTCATGTGGTATATTTTCAGTTAGGATTAATATGTGAAGAAGAATATGGGCAGATAGTTCCTTCGTGTCTCTTTTTTGGATTTATGAGGAATTTGATGCATTTACTTTATCTGCTGCACGGTGGAGGGAATAAAGCCAGAGGGAGAGGAAAAGGTGTCCTGGCTTTTTGGTTTCTGGGGTCCTCGTTGATTGAATAGTAAATAGACTGATATCCCCAAACCATGTAAATAGGCTTTGATAGGGGTAGATGGTATGGGTTCTGACTTCTGACTTACTGAAAATGAAATGGAACAAAGCAAACAAGAGACAATGGGCCATGGTAAGTACACTATACTCTATGGTGTGCTTCGGATAACGTGCTTCGGTCTACAACTCCTGTTTATTTATTTTATTTTCTCCACCTAGATATTCCACCAATCTGGGCAAAGCTTTGATAACTTGAAAATTTTCCATAGAAATCAGGCATTATCAATTTGGAGGGAGAGGAAGAAGTTGCTGAAAATTAAAAGCCCACATCGCTTCATTCAATGAGCAGCACAGTCGTAAGGTTGTCATAAAATTTAAGGGAAGTAATTACTCAAATCATACCTTTCTTGGCCTTTTGGCTAAGATCAAGTGTAGTATCTGTTATCAATTTAATATCTGAACGGGAGCTATAGGTCCACATGATATTAATTATTAATTTAATTTTTCTAGAGGGAGGTCTTGTGTGTTTGTTAATTTACTTTGGGATTTGACAAATCTCAGGGAAGCGAAAATAACTCATTATTCTGAATGCCTGAAAACATGAGAACCGTCGAAACCCATGAAGATGCTAACGGGTATTGATGTGCCGTAAAAAACTCCATTATTACTGACCTAGTTTTACACTCTAGCTATCCTTCTCCTTCCATCCTTTTTAATCAAGAGCACACAGCTTTGTTTCCGAAATCTTCTTCGTCAATAGAAACAAACACTAATTTGGCATATAAAAAAAAATAAGAAATTGCTTTCGTTGAGAGTCGAACTCAAGACCTCCCGCTTACTAAACGGGTGCTCTAACCAACTGAGCTACGAAAGCTTGATGCTCTATTTTCATACCTTGTATTTAATCAATTTTATAAACAAAGGGTACGGTGGTTTGAGTCTCTGCAATCCAGCTGGAATATTAAGCACCACGTTTTCGTTTCTGTATTTTACTATTTTTAAAAGCAAAGATTCTAAATTCAAAAAAAAAAAAAGAAATTAGAATGTGTGTTTGTTGTAAATTAAAATGGCCTTATTTATGAGGCAAATAAATATGAGTGAAACCTTCTCTTCAGATATTAAAGTTATGCCTTTAGTTGTATTTTTCTTTTGGGTACAGGCCTTTAGTTGTATTTTTGTCCAATTAAAGACTTTTATATAGTTGAAAATCTATATTTAAAAGAACATGGTGTTGAAATTGTAAGTTTTTTTTTTTAATCTAAACTGATTTTGCTGACGTAGTAAGTCTATGAAACGAAATAAAATAATGTAAAGAAAGGACAGAAACAGAAAGAAAATTTATGGAATTCATATAAAATCTAAAATGACGAAGCTGTAACTTTTCTTTCTCTCCCTCGCTGCTTGGGTAACGTTCCCGGCATCATTCTCTCTAGCTCACTTCCTCAAAATCAACCCCAGAAAACCTCGAATTCAAATCCAAGCTCTTCCTCTTTCTGTCATCATTTTTCGGTTGAGATCGGAGAGAATCATTTCTACATAGTTCATACATGGCAACTATGGATATCGATTCCTCTTGGAATGCTCGTCTATCTTCTGCATCTAGGCGCTATCAGGCAGCTCTTCAGTCCCAATCTCGATCAGGTTTGATTAAATTTCATTTTCCCTTGAGGCCTCTTTAATTGTATATTCACTTTTCATTTTGTATTTCCGGAATAGTTTCAGGGGTTTGATTGTGGGGACGTTTTGCCGGGGATGGACGACGAAAGCTAGGGTTTGGTGTTTTAATGAGAATACAAAAGGGGTAGGGAGATCCAAGTTAGAAGCTTGGCCTTTTAGAGTCCTTTTGGATTCTGGTGTGTTGTGTTTATTTGCTAAGAGAAAAATGGCAAGATATAAAATCAGAAGTAAGAACCATATTTTCTGTAGTTTCAAATTCTTAGAAGCAGAAACTAAACCTCTATTTGGTGACCTATTTTCAGTTGCCCCGGATTGCTCATAGCTGTATGAGCAATTAAAAATGGGATTGGTAATTTTGAAATCCTAAGTTATAATAGCAACCAAGCATTCTCTGTGTGTAATTTTATGTCCCATCACTTCATTGGATTGAGGCTTTCTGTGAAGCATAAGATTCTCTTTTTCCCCTTCACCACCTTCATCCTTAGACTTTCAGTTTCTGGTGTTTATGTCAAATCTATTTGTTAGAACTTAACATTTTATTATTCTTTTCTTCTCTTGTACTTATTGATGGGACATTGTGAAAATGTAGATATGCTCACAGGCTTTGAGGATATTGACGGGGATGATGATATGAGGGAGGAGTTTTTATGCCCATTTTGTTCTGAGTATTTTGATATTGTTGGATTATGCTGCCACATAGATGAAGAGCATCCCATGGAAGCGAAAAATGGGGTATAATTCCTTTCACTATTCCATGATTTTTAGAAGAAAGTAACCGCCATGTTTATAGTTTGCAGTATTTAATAATTTCTGTCTGTGACTGCTCAGTTGGTGCATGGTCTTGAAGAGTGATTTCTTTTCTGTCTGATTCTTAGATTTTTGGCTGAGATCATGATTGTTCACTTGGAGAAATAGATATGGGCTGACATTTATTGGGAAACATATTGTTACTTTTGCTGATTGCAGCATTTCTTTATGCAGGTATGTCCAGTGTGTTCATTGAGGGTGGGGGTTGATATGGTTGCACACATAACCCTACAACATGGAAGCATATTTAAGATATCCTTTTCGTTTGTGTTAATATTTGTTTGTACCAAGTCTCAAATTTTCTTGAAACGAATTTGCACTTAATTACATACACACATATGTTGAAGTCCTTAACATGTGAGTACATGCACCGCAAGAGGAAATCACGTAAAGGTGGATCTTATTCAACATTATCTTTATTGAGGAAGGAGCTACGGGAAGGAAATTTGCAATCCCTTTTTGGCGGGTCCTCATATCTTGTCTCATTGTCTAGTGCAGCTGCTGATCCATTATTATCATCATTTATATTGCCTACAGCAGATGAACTTGTCAGTTCTCAGCCTCAATTTCCATTAGAAACAAGGTCAACAAAGAAAAACTCTGATGGGATTGTATCAAATCGGTATGTTGTCAACACTTAAAAATAAATAAATAAAATGGAGTTCCTCACATCTTGTTCATGTTGTGTTGTAGTCTTTCTGTTTGTGGTGCATAGTGTTCTATCCATCTGACGACATGTATAATATAGTATATAATTTCTAAAATAATTATGTTGTGCTATTTGTGCAAATTTTAGACTTGTTCATTTTGTTCAAGAAGGATGTTGCCTTTATTTGTGCGTTGTCTCCTAAATTCTCTGAGAACTTGGGATAATTAGTGTGCTTTGTGCCTTAAACAACTATACCATGGATATTAAGATGTATCACATATCAACTGTAGTTATTAGGAGATCATAATGACAAGGGTCCTTAGAATTCTGGTATATTAGAAAAAAAAATGGTGCCAAAGCTGGGACTGTTGTACACAAATAATTACCTGCTTTCCCAAAGGCCAGTGCTTTTAGTAACCTTCTGTTGACTCTTGACTTTAGAATTCCTTTTACTGTTCTTGTTCTCCAGTCTCACTAGTACTTGCAAGTTGCAAATATGTTGGATCTCACATTCTTTTGATTTTGAGACTTGAGAAAATAAATGTGCGGCAGTAAAGTAAAAGTGATGTATCAGTATCCAGTATCCAGTTTGAGCCTCTCTGTTTCAACTGCCCTCAGTCTTCATTTTTTTTTCCTCATTTTTCCCCCTCAAGTTTTTGGACTCACGTTTCTAAAAAAGTAATATGTAGGATCATGAATACGAATGTGATATATCATGTAAACCGACCAACACTTCTATGTTACTGTTCACTGAAGACAAATAAAAGCAGTGGGGCTAGTGCATTAAGAAGCACAGTCGTCCTCCCTACCTTTGTCACCCTCTCTTTTACTTTCTTACATATGTGGACACATGTACCCACATCTGAGAACTAGAAGTAGGGGTGGGGGACATTTCTGCTTTGAGCTAGGCAACTTGTATCATATGAGGATGCCTGCATCAAGTTGCTTTTCTCTTTTCTGAGTACTCCAAGCAAAATAATATTTTCCCAAGGACGCGCTGTCATGATTTTTTTCCTCCCATGAAATCATGTCTAAAATGTTAGATTTATGATTAGCTGTGTTCAGTAGCAGACTAGCTGAGTATTGATTTCATGGGAGGGAAGAATGTTAGTAGACGTGTCTGGGATGCTTTTGGAAACCACAGATAAAGCTCAGGACAAAGTTATTCTCGTTTGCTGTTTCAGTTGACTATGTTTCTGAGGAGATGAACTCTAAGCATCAACTACTGCGGCAATGCTTCTGCCCTTTTCTCTGAAAATTTAATTAAATGATGACACATGAGAGCTCAGCATGACTTTTAAATAATGCTATTCAGCCGAGGGTTCTAACAGGCATATACACGATTAAAAATGTTATTTGCATACAACCATTTAGATTTGAATTGCCGTAATGTATCTATAACCTTTCTCATAAATCAATTAAGTCACTCCTCATCTCAAAGCAATGTACTGTTCCTTGTTAACAGGACATGTCGCTGAAATGTTCGTTTTATTTATCTTTTAATATCTGACTCGCCTTTTTTTTTCTGTTCAGAAATGTGGAGACCTCTACCCTGTCAGTCAAGGAAAAGAAGGAGAAAGCAAAAAGATGCGAGTTTGCTCAAGGGCTATTGTTGTCCACCATACTTGATGACAATCTATGAAGGGAGTTCATCATGCTGCTGCAGCAGGAGGCTTTAATTCAGAGACAGGTCACCTGCGACAGAGGGTTTTCCTAGTAAATTAATCACTGTAATTTGATCAGAGAATGGAATAAGGAGTAGAAATGAGTGTAATGGATGTTTGTATGTGAAACCTAAGTGCTCAGGTTGAAAATTTCGTGTTATCTTTCTGTTTCAACAGCCAACAGGTCATAAAAGCCTGAATTATAAAGAAAAGTGTTGCTTTATGCCACTGCAGCTGTTGTTTGCTTATTGTTATGTGGGATTGCTAAAGAAAAACAGGATGCCTCTAGTTCATTGAAACTTCAGGATGTGCCTTACTTTCTTAAGAAAAGAAAATTTGAAAGATGAGAATTATTGCATTCATATATATATATATATATATATATATAACAACTAGCAGGTGGGGTGCGAGACAAAGTGGCGGAGTAGCTGCGCCTACCAATGATTTTCTGAAACTATGGCCATTAACCAAACACAAAACTACAAACTAAATAATTCAACTAACTTTTGGACCAGAGTTGTAGTCTCCAGGAACTTCTAACGTACGTATTTAGGCTTGTACCTTTACTGGGAAGCTGATCCCCTTGATTGTTAGAATTTTGTTTTTATCAAATTTTGTTAAAGTTAAAAGCAGCTAAAGTGTAAAATTGTAGGCTAGTAATATAATTTTAAGACAAAGAAGAGGAGTACAGTTGAAAGGGTGAAAAGCACGCCTGCAGAATCTGTACTTTTTTAAAGTCGTCACCCAAAGAATAAGACCGAGCTCCCTTCCAAACTCTACTGTCAGATACTCAGTTCTTTCAGGAAAAAGATAAAAACTCTGAATTATTAGATCTTCCATTTCTGTTTTTTGGTCTGATATCTTCCGTTTCTCTCTTGCACTATTTTGGATGTTGGCTGGCAACAACATACATAGCATTGGCTCTGCTGTAATTAACTACAATCCTCAAGAAACAGGCGAATAAAAGGAAAGAAAAACTGGATGAATTAAATGTAACAAGGGTTTTCTTGTTACAACTATTCAATTACTTTGTCATAAATAGTAACAAGGTAATTCTTACTTGTAGAAGTCTTCATTTCTTAAAAAAAAATAAAACGAGTATGATAAAAATGGAATCGGAATAGTACTTTATTCAAAAGAATTTGGGAAAACAAAATCTTCCGTTGACTTTTCCCACATCTACTACACGCCCTTTTACTTTTCCACTTCCTTTCCGTCATATTTTTTATTCCTTTTATTTAAGCCAAAATTGCCGTCAACTGTTCAACACTTCAACCCATTGAATACGAATTTAAAAAAATGGCATAATTTGGTTATTTCAAAACTTGAATTTCCGCAGGAATATTAGAATTTAGAAGTTCCCTTTCCGTCATCTTTCCATGCAGAGTTCATCTTCTGGAGGATCAGCAAAAGTCCAAACCTGTTAAACAATCAAAAGAATGAATGAACACATGGTGACAGAGGTCAACAATGGTGTTCACCTCATTTCTTGGCTAAAGGGACCATCAATCATAATTCATAAGAACATAGCTTTCACCCAAACCTAGGCCTTGTACTACAATTACTATATATATATGACCAAGACAGGTTGGACTTGAAGGCTTTATTGTTGATCAATTTCTGAATGCACCCAATATAGGTAGGTATCTGTCCTCAACAAATTAAGTTAGTGAATCATATTCATATAAACAAGTAAATGACACGTTGTCTTTCTTAACTACTAACAAAATGATGTCTAAAGACCTAATCGCAACCACTGTGACATTCTTGTGTCCATGATCGTCTTCACCACATTTCCTACAAAAGAATCAAAGCAAGATGAGCAGCACCCTTTAATCAGACTCGTTTGTCCACCAGCCAATTCAATGTGAGGGCAGGCTGATGGAGGAGGCACAGCGCAAACCTCACTCTTCTTGTGCTCAAGACCACAAGCTGCTAGTATGGTGTTTAGAGAAATCCCTGTTATGTCCTTTATAGTGCTGTTTCCTGAATCAAGCAAATTGAAAATGACTACTTGAAAAATCCACCAAGATACATATTCACCCACAATACATAGCTCCTTAAAAAATAAAAATCTTAAGCAGTATAATTGTAAAATTTAGAATACAAAACTTGTGCTCTAATATTCTCTATGGGAATGAGATTGATTTTGATTTAATTAAGGTAAAAATATTCTCCCAGTATTTACCACCCCGGCCCTACCAAAAACAATTCCCCCTATGTTTACCAAGGAAGGTCATGTATATGTTGTAACTTATATATCTCTCACTCTTGATTTTCATTTCTCCCAAAAAAAACTCCCTTCAAATTCCCCCACTCCAAGTTTAAAGATGTCTAAGCGCGCCATCTGATTAATTCAATTTGGCAGTGTCCTAGGGAAAATATTGGTAGGAATAAACTTTTTCGTAGCTGATGGAAGAAAAGCTACACATACCTAAATCAATATGTTGTGACAAGCTCATCAGATGGCCTTTAACCATTGATGACAATTGCTCCTTTGCAATGTGAAAGTTACTCTCTTCTCTAATGGCAGGTGACATGCTACCATCGGTTACAATGTTTGAACTGCTGCTGAGCTGATGGACTCGTTCATAATCAGATACAGGGGGCATCCCCATGAGTCCAGGCCATAATGCCCCGTTCACAGCTCTGTCGGTAAATGGTGTTGAATCTTGAACCACTTGCCTTCTTGAATTGCTTATTCTCATGGAGAAAAGATCCCCATTCTGCAATAATGGAGAGGTAGTATTGCACAATCTCTCGTCAAAGAATGCATGATATGATGTCCCCACGTCCTGCGTCCTTGTATCTTGAGTGGCTGTTTCCCTACTTTGATCAATGTGAGAGCTATACAAGTTACTGGTTGAATTGGTAGCTGATACGCCATTTGATCTGCCAGTAGTATTAGACATTCTATCCATTGAAAGTAACTGTTGAATTTGACGGTGTATCCATCGTCTCTCTGATACAGTAGGAGCCCCCCCTCCAGATACTGGAGAAGCTCCATCAACACTTCTACCAGAAAATCTGGAAGAAAGAGTCCCAAATCCTTGACTAAAAGATGTGCGGGGTGAAGACATCACATTGAGGTCAATACTTTCTCGTGCATGTACAACAGGTGATGGTCTACCGAGCAAGCTCTGCATTGTTACCCTTGGATCTGCCACACCTTCTTGAGCTTGAGAAGTTGACGATCCCAAAGCAACTGGTCTACAACCATCACAGTACCAATTGCCTTCAGGTACTTCTCGGCCCAGTCCTACACAGTATGTGTGTGCAGGTGAATCACAGAGATCACACAGTAACATAAGGCCGTCATCTCCACCTTGATGGCACTCTGAACAAATTACATACTCATAAGGATCAATATAGCTTCTCAGTTCCTCTTCAGAGGGCTGATAAACCTGCATATCAAAACCAAATCATTGTCACCAGTGCAACCAGTTGAAGACAGTGTCATAAAACTCAAACAAAAACTGGGAAATTTTAATACCTGATCACGTTCAGGAACTTGTATCACAGATCCCCTCAAATCAACCCCCGCTGTTGTCGATCGTGCGGGCTTGCTGATAGTTTTAAATCTCTGCTTACACAAAGGGCAGCGAGACTCCACCTTCGCCCACTCCATTATGCAGGCAAAACAAAAATAGTGTGTGCAACAATCTAATACTCCCCTTACTCTTCTTTTATCTTCCTCAGATAGACAAATTCCACACACCTGCTTTCCCAGCTCACATTTTAAACTCTCCACCTTATCCTTACCCTTTCTTCCTTGATTGTCCTCTATCTTTTCCTTACCCTTCCGGGCTGGCATCTTCCTTTGCTGATATAGATCTTCAAGAACTACAACCTCTTCATTTTTTGTCAGAAGGGATGAACTCCTCAAATTAGTTCTCAAACTTCCACACAATTCCTCTGCTTCTCTCACCTGTTCTCTCTCTTCTTCAGAGATGGTATACTCAAAATCAGATGATCCAGATGCCACACGCTCCGAGCACGAGTCTGAATCTGCAAGAGGTCTTCTTTTTTGGCCTGGTCTTCTCTTACTCTTGGTTCTAATGGCTGGGCCATTATCTATAAAGTCACCCTCATCTTCATGTTTTACTTTCCTCCTCAACCCTCCATTCTTTCTTCTCTTCTTTCTCAAGGGCTTCCTTGCAGATCTAGAATTCTTCTTTCTTTTCCGACCTCTAGTAGAAGTAACAGAAGCCCTTTTCTGCACAGTCTTCTTGCCCACTTTTCTGCCATTACTTCTCTTCTTTCTCCTCAGTTCTTCTTCCAAATCTGAAAAATCTTCTTCCTCCAGTGAAAATTCCTCGGGAGTAAATTCCTCATCGTCATCATAATCAAAATCCTCATCAGCATCCTCTTCCTTATATTCATCTCCCTCCTCCTCCTCCTCCTCCTCCTGCTCCTCCTCTTCTCCTTTTACTTCTTTATCATTTTCTTTTACTTCTTCTTCTTCTTCTTCTTCTTCTTCTTCTTCTTCTTTATCTTCTTCTTCATATTTTTCTTCTTCGTCTTCTTCAAGTCGATGTGCATATGTAATCCTTCGCCTCTTTTGTGAGGCTTTACTGCCAATCTTACGCCTGGCACAATTGCCACTTTTTGGCTTGGATCTACTGAAATTCCTCACTATCTCAACTTCCTCCTCCTCCTCCTCCTCTCCGTCTATAAACTTATCAAAACTCTCCTCGGATGCACATTCATCTAAAGAAGAGAGAGAGTCCTCTGAACAATCAGACACATCTCTACCTTCATCCGGAACCACATAGTCCTCATCCGAATCATCAGAAACCCCTTCCTTTGACCGAACTTTTTTTCTCAAATTGCGTTTGCTACTAACCCTTCCTCCCCTAACCATCTGTTCTCACACCAAAGCAAATAATCGAACAAAAATATATTAGAACCCTATTCAAAGGCAGAAAAGCGAAAAATTTCTTGAAAACGACAAAATATCAAATCCAATCATATCATTAAAATTTGCAGGATTCTTCAACCTGATTGCTTCCCGTTTTACCCCAACCCAAGTGGGATAATAAAAATTAAGGTTACCTAATAAGGAATTATTACCATTTAGCAAGCTTTTCCTATCACGGATCTGACTTAGCATACACATAATAAAGAAATTAATTACTAAGATCCCCCAATTTGTTTATCCAGCTAAAGAAAACAACACTATTTCTCGATTATACAAGATTTCATCTCCCACGGATTTAAACCGACGAAACGAAGAAAAGACCTTCCATGTAAGGGGGAAAATCACAAGAATCAAAACCGGAGCAATTGGGTATATAAATGAACAAGATTTGATTCTTAATACCCAGACCTGTGATGATATTGAGGAGTTGAAGTGGGAATCNTGTAAGGGGGAAAATCACAAGAATCAAAACCGGAGCAGTTGGGCATATAAATGAACAAGATTTGATTCTTAATACCCAGACCTGTGATGATATTGAGGAGTTGAAGTGGGAATCTCTCGAACGAAAAAAAGAAANAAAAAAAAAAGAAAAAAAAAAACTGCAGGGGAAGAGAGAGAGAGAGAGAGAAGGAGGCGCAGAAAAAAGAGATATAGTACCTGCGAGAGGAGGAACAAAATCACCGGAAGCGATGAATTTTGTTTTGCAATTATCAAGAAAATGTTGGCTTTTGGGCTAACTGGGGTTTTTGGTTTCGTTTTTAATTTATACACTTTCACATTGACACACAGTATAATTGAGAAGAACGTTCAAATGGCGTTCGCATCTCTGCGACCTCTTGCAGGTGTATAATTACAAAAATGCCATCCAACTCTGTGGACGTTAAAACTGTACCTCTCTCAAATGACTCAATCTTTATATTATTTTCCTCTTTCCCCTTAAAATCTATTCTTTATTCTCAAACTTCACAATTCCTGAATTTCAAATCATTATTTTTTTTATTAAAAAATTAATATGTTGATATCATGATCTAGTAATGGTATTCATTCAATCATCATTAACAAATTTGAAAGTAGCATATCTTCCAGATAAATTATTCACATAGAAAAATGGCAATCGATATCAGCCAACATGGTAAAACGAGGGAAAGTATATATACTTGAAAAAAATTTAAAATAAGTTAATGCGTAAAACCAGAAAAAACTGAAAAAGAGAAGGCAAAAGGAAACTTCAAACTTGCATGTAAACCATTTGGCGTGAAAGCGTTTTAACAATTGACGAGTATACCCTTGAGAGGTGGAGAGCAGTTTAACTTTAGAAATTACCCCATACACTAACGCACAGCTTATCACGGTGCGCGTGAGAGATCGTGGCCATTCATTTCAAGATCAGAAAAGGAGGGGCATCATCACAGTACACGTGTAAGGTGGATGATTCGACAACGAATTGGTGGCAAAGTATCAAATGGCAGTTTCGTTAAACAACACCGCCCACCGCTTTGTAATTAAACGACGCTAGCGTCGTTTGCCTTTCTACTCTAGATGACGACGTTGCGTTTTGGCACCACTTGCTCTTATCAAAATATATATATATATATATATAGAAATATATAACATACTTTAACTCCCCTGAATCCTGCCACATCATAAAGTACAGTGTAAATTTTATTATTATAAAAAAAAATCAACAGAAATATATATACAAATGTATTAATACCATAATCAAATACTAATGACTTTGCCTAAAATATTATTTCAAAATTTTCAAAAATGTAAAAAGATATAGATTATTGAAAATATTGTTTTATTTGTATTTCAAAATAAAAAAATAATAAGTTTCTTAATTTTTAATAAGTTTTCACTCAATTTAAAAATATTTTTTATATTAATTAATATTTTACATTAATTATTGTTTTAATATGATTATAATTTGAGATTGGAATGATAAAAAAAATATCTCAAAGTCATTTAATATGATATAATATATAAGATAATATAATTGAAGTTCAATTTTAAATGGAATAAAATTATTATGCCAATGAACATTAATTAAGTAATTTTGTCATATAGAAGAAAATGCATCATGTCTAAGAATTAAGCGTAATTTAAATAAAATATACTTACGTATAAATTGCTCCATATACATGAATTTTGCCAATGAACATTAATTAAACAATATGAATTTTTTATAGTGGGGCATAATATTATTGATAGATGAAGAAAAAACATATCAGCTCAATGATTTGTTAGGATAGGCCAAATGACACTTTTGAGAACAAAATGATGCACCTATTAGTGTTATACACATATACATGGAGTGCACGACTAAGTCAAAAAACGTTGGCTGAATATAATAAGTCGAAAAAATTGAAAAGGTTTTTACCAAAGAAAAAAACACTAAAAAAGGGATATTGTGAAAGTTTAAACATCGTTAAACTCATGGCTTCATGACTATCAATTTACGTATATATCGAAGTTAAGGTATATATCAGCATTAAAAATCAAGATTAACGAAGAAGGATTTTCATTATTATTGAACGATCCAGATATTTTCAAATGCCAGGTAACCGATATGTTTGCATATTTAACAGCAAACAAAATCAAGATTATCCATTTTAAGAAATCCAGACAATCTTCTCTTTTGTCCCTACTTAGCGTTATTTATTCTAGTTTATTATATGCTTTTCTCTTCTTCTTTTTTTCTGCATTTATGTATATTTGATTAAAAAATAACTTCGTTTAAAATGAGATATTCACGTGAAATCCATATCAAATGGAGAAAGATTGATATGGAATCTAAGGCTATGCCTATAATTCTGCGTTCTCGATAGCTTGTTACTATATATGTATATGGATGTTGAAGTTCCACATTGCTTAATTAAAGGGTCTTCTAACACTATATATAATGGGGCAACCTTCTTTCTTTGAGAGCTTTTTTGGGAAGAATTAGGCCTTTTTACATGGTATCAGAGTCTGAACATGTGGGATAGATGAGCCTTACTGTGGATTACCCTGGGGAATAACTCGTTGGCTTCACGTATGAGATGGGCGTGAGGAAGGCGTGGTGAAGTCTCACATCGCTTAATTAAAGGGTCTTCTAACACTATATATATAATGTGACAACCCTCTCTCTTTAAGAGCTTTTTTGAGGAGAGTTAAGCCTTACCGCAATGTATTTGTTTTTCAAATAAAGCAACCTGTGCAACAGTGCAAGCTATTAATTCCCTTGGATCATTATTAATAGATAATGTAGGCTCATCCTTAATTATCACATATCCCCGATGATTTGACTTGTTATGGTAATTGAATGGGCTTAATAAGCCCAATGGGCTTGCAATGTTACTTAAGAAGTAGTGGGTGGCACAAGGCCCAAGTTGGTGAGGGCTACCACAAAGAGGAGAGAAGGAGAAGTGATAGGCAACGAGGGAATTATGTCTTCATAAAATAGAAACTCTGCCCCTAAAACCAAAGTGTTAATTTAGTGTTGTTAAGTTTTAATGGAAACTCTACTTAATTACTTCAAATTTAGATCATAATGATATCACTTTGAGAATTATGCTGTATTGCATACGAGAGTTGAGACAATGAAACTTATCTCAATTAATGCATAAATAATTATAAAGAAACCCTACCTCATGCTCATGGGTTTTATAAAAGTTAAAATTATTTGAGAGATTATTTTGGACCCAATGCACTTAACTTTAAGTTTTGTGGGTTATGTATATATATGAACTAATAATAATGAATTAAGTAAATGAACGTAACATATAATGACAACGATGCAACTTCGCATTTGGTTGAGAGTATAGAGTTTGATTGGGTTTAGCTAACAGCCTAATAGTTAGCTAGTTATGAGTAGGTGGCAACAAGACAATGGAGAAGGAAATATGGAATTAATTAGTGATTGCCAAAGAAACCCTAAGTTGCTGAAAACTAAATGTTTTAGGTATCAACATGTATATAAAATCCACCATTTTAAGAATTTAAGGCTTATCATAATCGTATATAATAGATTTCATTTCAGGGCACAAACCTAGTGAGGGACTTTATCAGAATGATGCATTTTTTCTAATAACACTTATTATTTTATTAATCAAGGACACTAGTTAGATAAATGAAACTCGATAAAGAATAGATTGGACTTTGAACTGATCAAATTAAATTTAGGACTCTCTCTCTCTTGTGTTATTTGGGCCCACTCCACCATAGGGAATTTGGGCCGGCAGCATTAAGAAATGCATGCCGGCACATAATGTTATTTGGGCCCACACACCAAACCACAGCTTCGGATCCGAACCATGTGTTCAAATTTCAAACATGACACCAGCTTTGGAGGGACGAGGGAGAGGTGGCATATTGTGAATTGACATTAGTGCCACTGCCTCTGCTGGTTAACTCGTTCTTAGTTCTTATCAATGTTGTGAAAATCGGATCGATTGAACTGTGAACGGGTCAGTGGTCTAGTCTGAGTGAGATGGAAAATCGGTCTGGTCTGACAAAGAACCGGATGGACTGGTCAAAAATCGGGAAAACCGAACTGAATTCTGCGGTTTGAGGTTGAACCGGTTCAGAATATTTTTATTCATTTTTTTACTTTTGGGACTAAAATGATGTTATTTTAAAAGATTTTTTTCTTATTAAGTTTAGACTTAAAATAATATGTTATTTGGTAATTTTCACTTCAATATTTAATCTTTTATCTTTTTAGTTTTCATTTTCTTACTCAATCAAGTTTAAATTTAAAGAATTTAATTTATTATATATTTTTAATAGTTAGTAGTACATTTTTATTACTTTAAATTAAATATATTATTTTTAATTTATTTAATTATTAACGGTCCGATCCCGGTTGAACCCCGGTTGGACCATTAAACCTTGAACCGCTACTTCGTCTAGTTCAATAGCCGGTCCGATTTTAAAAACGTTGGTTATTACTTCTTTTCAATCATCATGTAATGTTTCCTCCAAGATTATTGGGTTTGACAGTCAGCCTGATAAGCTACTTAGGCTTCTATCAAAGCTATTAATTTATTAATTAATAGTACTGGGAAACCCCCTTTAGTTCCATGATTAATTACACATGTTAATTCATGCAGAGAAGAGCATTATTATTCTATCGCAATTATACAATTTTCAAGTATATATAAATGTGTGTGTGATGATGCATTTAATATGTTAAAATTTGGTGGTTAATTTTAACTAAATATGATCCATTTTGTTTACGATATTATGACAAATGAAAAAGTCGTTTAATGATGATGATAACATGTTCATCGAACATTTTCAAAGATCGAGCTGGAAATACTTTTATAAATATATAAACCAAGGAGATGCATGATTGCCTCGCTCCATACTTGTTTTGAATGACGTGTGTGTATGCACAAACCCAGTAAATTTAAACTAAATTAAGCTAATATTAATAAGCTATGCTTTAATTGAATCAACTCCTTTAATTAGTGACCATCCAATATATAAAACATATGGGCTTAACTACTCATTATTGATTCCTGTGGAAGCGAAATGCATGCATCAACATCTGCTCGATCTATTCCATATTATTATTGTTGTAGGGCAGACTTCAAAGATACAAATACATCTATTAATTCATTGCATCATTCTACTAAGTGGTGCTAAAGCTAATGTAATAAGTGGTTCTCAATTTCACTAACATGTACAGAGACTATACTATATATAGATATTTTATTTACTTATATTTCATAACATTAACATGTACTATTTTATATTGTTTTTAACTATTAAATAAGGTTTTTATTTACTTTGGTCCGCATGGCGCTAGCTATATACAATTAACAAATTGATTGATTATAAAAATCGAAATATTGAAGTTTCCAAAAATAAAAAGAGCAATGTTACTTTTTCTCGCGCGTTAAATATAAGCCGTAAGGCACAAAGCGAGAGGCTCGGAAGCAGGTTCGGTGCAGCTTTTGTATGTCAATATTAGACGAAAGTAGAGAGAGAAAGCTCTCAAAACCGTTTGAAAGTGAGAGAAAGGGCCAGTAATTTCATTCTCTTTCTCCTCCCTTTCTACTTTCTGCAATTCATTCCCATTTTCTTCTTCTAATAATATTTCTTCGTATTCTTTTTCTTACGAATCTCATTAATTAGCCCACGTTAATTTTCATCTCTAATCACAAATTCTGAATTTCACTTATGACGTGTGTGTATAAAGGATTTATGTTAGATTCCTAGTGTTTTGTGGGTTTGGATTTCTGATTTCTTGGGGCGTACGTATAGTAGTAGTAATGGCAACAGAACAGATGTCACCATGCTCGGTGTTATCTGTTGTGCAAGACGTTCTTCAACAGCAAGTGACCCGAATGAGTGATGACACCAATTTGGCGTGGAGGAATCTTGAACCTGCTTGTATGAATTCTCATAATTCCATTCATTCATCTATCATTTGTTTATTTATCTTGAATTTCTATCCTCTGTTCTTCAATTGTTAGTTTTATATGAACTGAAGATAATCTGATTCATATATACGTGTTCATTGTTCAATGAGATTTAATTCATCAATTCCTCTAAGACTTTCTTAGAATGAACAATAATTTGAAAAGGCGTGAGAGCGAGATGTGGCAATATAAGATAATTGAGAGTGGTAGCTGTGAATTATGCGATGCAGGCTTGCAAAGGTATGTAGCAGCTCGGTGGCTGCGAAGAACAATTGGAGGAATTGGAGGGAAAGAGTTTCCAGCTGAGCCTTCTGAAGAAGAATTCAGAATGGGTTTGCGTAGTGGTATAATCCTTTGCAATGTTCTTAACAAAATTCAACCTGGAATTGTGCCCAAGGTATATATCATACATTCACTATGCCTTTTTTTATTTTCCTTAATTAGTTTCGGTAACATTCCTTTCATCTGTATTGATAGGTAATTGAAGGTGCCTCCGATTATGATGCTCCGGATGGGGCTGCAGCACTCTCTGCATTTCAATATTTTGAAAATGTGAGGAATTGTTTTGTAGCTTTGCAGGAACTGGGGATTCCTACCTTTGAAGCTTCTGATTTGGAGGAGGTGGTTACTGACTTACTGTTACTAACAAAAGCTAAATTGAGATTTAAAAAAAAAACATATTAACAATTATTATTGTGGTTTCAGGGAGGTAAATCTACGAGGATTGTGAATTGTGTTTTGGCACTGAAGGAATACAGTGAATGGAAAGATGGAGGGAAACAGGGGTCATGGAAACCTGGTGGGAATACAAAGCCACCTTTCATGGGAAAATCATTTCTGCGCAAAAACTCAGAATCATCCATCATTTCCTTATCAAGGACCTTAAGTGATAATGGATGGACAAATGATCAATCCACATGCAGTGAATCTGGGCATGATCGCCAAGAAGGGGTCAGAGATCATACACCTTTGTCCTTTAATTTATCATCTTCTTACCTATGTGTGTCCAACATGTTCCTATCTGCATGAATTTAATCTGTTAATATTCGCAGAGTTTAGTTCATAACTTGGGTGCACTTGTTCGGGAGTATTTGTCTGACAAGAAGCCAGAAGAAATTCCCACTGTAATTATTTTTTTGCAATCTTCTTCTCTTCATTTATGATTGAGAGTTGAGACTTTCGTTTTTTTTAATTCCCATTTTTGGTTACAGGTAGTGGAGTCCCTGCTAAGCAAAGTCGTGGAGGAGTGTGAACGTCGCGTGTTAATCCCACATGAAATGGTATTCACTCGTTTCTTTTTTCACTATGCTCAAACTTCATACACAATAACACTTTGATACTCGGGGTCCATCAATCTGATTGAGTTTTTCTATAAAATTTCAACATAAAAACTGGCAGTCAAAACAAACTCCAGAAGATAGGGCGACGGAATCCGAAACTGAAAACTCAATTACAAAAGGTGCTTCTGATGATGAAGACATAGAGCCAGACCCAGAGGTACAGTTACTAGATTCAGTAAAGAATCCTTCAAATGCATGTTTTGGATTTTTCTCACTCAAGAGTCAAGGTGCATTGACAAAATCTCAACATGTCCTTCTTGTATGATAGATTATTAATATGGAAGAAATGGAAGATAATAATCAAGATATACCACTTCACCAAGAGGAAGGTTATAACAAAAAGCACAGTAACAATGAAGAGTCAAGAATCTGGGTTTCAAAGAAGCAGCTGAAGTTGGTGACAGCACAACACAATGCGATCCGGGTAACTTGAATAGGTCCAGTGACATGTACTATAATTCGATGTAAACATGCTTTAAAACTTGTTGAGGTAAAAGGTGACCGAAAATCTGATGTCAACATTCTTCAGGAATTGAAATTGATCGCTCATCATACGAAATCAGGAATGCAATTGTTCCAGAAGAAATACCAGGAGGAGTTCATCTATCTGAGTACGTATAAATTTAAAAACCCTCAAATTTTGACTTAAAACTCAAGAATCTATCTCATTTCTAGTTACCATTAATAGGTAAGCATGTACATAGTCTAGCTTCAGCTGCTTCAGGATATCAGAGAGTTCTTGAAGAAAACCGCAAGTTATACAATCAACTGCAGGACCTGAAAGGTAAAATTCAACTTGTCCATTAGGTACTCATAATTTTATACTTTCTTTTCAGATTCTGAAAGAGATAGAATGCCCAAATTATATTTGTTATCAGGAAATATTAGAGTATACTGTCGAGTTCGACCCTTCTTTGGGCAATTAAATAGCGCTGGCAGTGTTGGTAGCATAGAGGAAGGAAGTATCTCAATGATAACACCTTCCAAATACGGAAAAGAAGGGAAGAAAACGTTTAATTTCAACAGGGTGTTTGGTCCTTCTGCAACCCAAGGTTGGTGTTTGTTTGCCTACCTTCTCTTTAGAACTATTTGCTACTCATTATGTTTTCTTCATTACTCTTCTTTTTCATATGCAGCGGAGGTTTTTGGCGACATGCAGCCTCTTATCCGTTCTGTTCTGGATGGCTACAATGTCTGCATATTTGCTTATGGCCAGACAGGTTCAGGAAAAACGCATACTATGGTGAGACATTCAGATTCAATTACTATGACTAATAGTAATTGTATTAACTAGATTAGTTCATCTTGAATCTGTTTACTGTTGCAGTCTGGGCCAAACGATCTTACCGAGGAAAGCGTGGGAGTCAACTATAGGGCACTAAGAGATCTGTTCCTACTGTCAGAACAAAGGAAAGACACCATTTCCTATGATATCTCTGTTCAGATGCTTGAGATCTACAATGATCAAGTCAGAGATCTTCTGGCCACTGATGGTTCCAACAGAAAATATCCTTCTTGATCTACAGTACACTAACTTCTTTTTCTTAGAACTAAGAATGTCCTTTTTCAAATGATTGTCTAATAAATTCTGATCCCCTACTGTTTGTGTCCTTAACAATAACGTACATTAGAAATTCGCAATAGTTCCCTTGATGGCATTAACGTACCAGAAGCAAACCTCGTTCCTGTTTCATCGACTTCTGATGTCATAAATTTGATGAACTTGGGACACAAGAATCGGGCAGTTAGTGCTACAGCTATGAATGACCGGAGTAGTCGTTCTCATAGGTATCCTACCCTCTGACTCTGAGTAAAACTTGGAAGTACACTACAGATAACATGTTTTCAAGTTAAGACACTAACTTCAAGAGGCATGTATGTATCTATAATTGCAGCTGCCTGACAGTTCATGTTCAAGGAAAGGACCTGACATCAGGAAACCATCTTCGTGGTTCTATGCATCTAGTTGACCTTGCAGGAAGTGAGAGGGTAGATAAATCTGAGGTCACAGGGGATAGACTTAAGGAGGCTCAACATATCAACAAATCACTTGCTGCCTTAGGAGATGTGATTTCTTCCCTCGCCAATAGGCAATCCCATGTTCCTTACAGGAACAGTAGACTTACTCAATTGCTTCAAGATTCTCTTGGTATAATTATTTTTTAATTTTGTCAATCAATTAGCATTTCTTTTTGCTGCGTAATTAACATTCTTTGTGATAAGGAGCTGATGAACTATGTAAAACTCAGGAGGGCAAGCTAAGACACTCATGTTTGTACATATTAGTCCGGAGCCTGATGCTCTTGGAGAAACACTCAGTACACTTAAGTTTGCTGAACGGGTTTCCACGGTTGAACTTGGCGCTGCACGAGTTAACAAAGAGAGTTCAGATGTGAAAGAGCTCAAAGAACAGGTTTTTATGTTTTTATTTTGTCACATTCTCCCGTATCTGGGAGCTTAATTATTTTACTCCTATATTTGTAGTGTAGCATCGTTACTACTATAATTTCTTCTCTTGCAGATTGCTAATTTAAAGGCAGCCTTAGCAAGGAAGGAAGCAGAGGATGAGCCCCTTCAACAGTCTGTAAATAGCAGCCCAGATGTAATGAGACTGAAATCTTACAAGTCTTCTCCTACGCGTTCTATTAGTTTCGTATCCGGAGGTCGTACCCAACACAAAGATGATTCTAGCAGCATGGAGGTACTATGGAATTATAACAATAAAATCACTTTAGTACAGTTTATTATCCACAAATTAACCAGAAGCATGAAATGTGAAAGAATGTGCTGATCAGACTTCTTGTCCATATATATTATATCTTAATAAAACTAGAGCTAACTTATATGTGAACAATGAGTTGCAGAACCTAAAGAAGGCTGCAACGAAGCTAAAAAGACGAAGCTTAGATCTTCAAGACATGATAAAGCACTCAAATGCCTGGCCACCAGCAAGCAATCAGAGGCTGAATAGAAAGGAAGAGGATAAGGAATCAGTTTCTGGGGATTGGGTTGATAAGATTATGGTGAATAGGAATGACAGCTTAACAAGTGATGACAGTATAGTGGGACAGTGGGAAGCAGAAAGCAAATTGTCCTCTCCAATGCGAAGCCCCAGTTCTCTTTCAGACCCTTCAAGAATAAACTTGGATGATTCTGATGATCAACTTGACGTTGCAACAACTAGTGATTCTTCAGAATCAGACTTGCTTTGGCAGTTACATTCACCTAAACCAACCAGCATACCCAGTGTAATAGGTTCCAAAGCAAAGAAACCGATCAATCTCAGACCAGCAAAGACTCCAGAAACTAGGTAACCCTTCTTCTTAAATTTTAGGTTATGTTGCTTCTAATCTTCTTAAGGATATTAACTTTAATTACCCTTTTTGTATTTGAAAATAGGAGTATGATCCCATCTCTGATTCCTGTTCCATCAAAGAAACAACCAGTAAGTCAAACCAGAAAGCAGGTGGGTCCTATTGATGTTAAAAAAAGAACCGGGCATGCAAAATGAGAGAGCTACTCCGACTTCCAACAGTTAAGGTTTCATGATTTCTTGCTCCACCGCCTCCCCATTTTTTTTTGGGAATATATGTTCTAGTTGTAAATTTATAGAGAGAGAGAGAGTTTTTCTTTTCTTTTGTTTTGAACCGAAGGGGCAATAAACCGAAGGCTCAGCTTCCATGGTGGTGATTGTGAGATGCATGGTTTTACACCCAGCTCAAATCAATTTGTTTATAGAGGCTTGATTTTTTGTTGCCTTTTACTTCCAAACACAGGATTATCTCCACCCTTTTGTCAGAGAATATGTCTTCTTGCACTTTGAACAAGATGACATGGAAATATAGAAGAAACAGAAGTTGTATTTAGTGTGCCTTTTGTATTTCTGTACTGAGCTCAGCTATGTATTATGTAAATTTATATGATTTTATAAACAAACAAGGTATATATTTTTTTAGTTTCCAAACCGTAAACCCTATGCAATGTTTTCTGAGAACTAGTAGTTTTTGTAGGGTTTTCTCTAAAGGATAAAAAATCAATGGAATAACCTTTAGGTACCGATTTGACCACTGATATTCAATATTCTAATTGGGTCACCATGGATCATCATCTCGGGATTAATCGTTGGCAATAAAATCCGAGAAGAGGCATGAAGGGAATCAATCAATCACTTGGTTATGAAATCGACATTCTTATCCGAATTCCACAATATGCCATTTGTTGTCTGGATGACATTTTCTCTTGGCGTGAAATGGCAATCCAATCAATATTTGACCAAGAATGAGAAGAAACAGAAGAAGAGTAAGGAGATCTGAATTTTAAAAAGATAGAAAAAAAATATGGAACACAAAAAACAAGTGGTTGATTGGAGAACACCTTATACCCACGTAGCCTTTGATCCCAAAATCAGAGAATGGTGTGTCTATGGAATAATAAATAAATAACAGAAGATAAGTCTTGCTCCACACGATGTCTTTTATCAGCAACGAAACCATCCATAGATAATGTAGAGCTTCTTATTAAGTTGATAGTTTAATTTGTAAAAAGAACAAAAAGGTAAGCGACAAATTAAAACCAAATAAACAAAATGGGTCTTCCTTACAACGATATCGTTTGTCACTTGTCAGCAACCAAATATAATGGTAATACCTTATAAATTTAAAAGATGTAATTTTTTGAAACATTAGAACTGGAATCATTAAATTGATAAAAAAACAAAAGGTTAAAGGTTCATTTTGGTCCTAAATGTATGCCAAAATGTTCGTTTTGGTCCATTATGTTTGAAAATGTTCAAATTGGTCCTAAATGTTAGCAAAATGTTTCATTTTGGTCCCACATGTTAGTAAAATGTTTCATTTTGGTCCCAAATTATTGAATTTTGTCATATTTCTCTCGTCTCTCATTTCTAGTTCAAAGGATTCGTTAAGAGAAACTCGTAACTCTGGATTTTTCTCATTCAAATTTGAAATGAGAGAGATATGATCAACTTTGCTTGTTTGACCATGAAACGAGTAGTCTACTTTTAGGACTGATTTGATCTCGTTTGCTGACGATCCTAACTGAAGAGAGAAAATACTCTTTGAGAACAATATGTAGCTCTAAATTCATCACGTTTGAACTTGAAACGAGTCATATTCAATAGTTTGGACCAAAATAAAATATTTTACTAATATTTAAGATTAATTTAAATATTTTAAAACATAATGGACGAAAGCGGATCTTTAACCAAAACAAAATGAAGAAAAGAGAATAAGAGGGCATAAGAAATATATATATATTGGCGTATTGGGTGGGGGACAGAAGGGTGATGGTGGGCTTTTCCAGCTGGATTCAGTTGAGAATTGAGAAACCTATATGAAAGCTGAAATGAGTGGGAAAAAAATATCAGAGGGATTGTGGGTCCCGCCTCCACGTGGCCACGTCAGCGTAGCAGTTTACTATATCCAATCCAATCCATGCCTTCTCAACAATTGATTGGGCCCACCCACTTTCCCCATCACATCTAATTTTCTTAATTCTTTCATGTTAATGGGTTTGTTCTCATTTGTTGCAGCTTGGAAATTGCAATGAATTCATTTCCATCTCTAATTATCTGACTAATCCACTAAAAGAGAATATCAGTGTATCAAAGTGTCACTTTTTAAATCATCGAGTATTAAAGTGAAATGTGACCAAACTATAGAGTACCAAAGTATAATTTATTTTTTTTATGAAGTTTAAAATATTAATAAAAATCAAAAGTAACTTATTTGGGGTGAGAGAACCTGAGCTAGAAGAAAGTGAGTGATTTATTTTTCTTTTTTATTTTTTTAATTCAATAATTTTGATCAACCCATATATAATATAGATATAAGAGAGGCAATATAAATTGTAAAGGCTAAAGTGGGAATGAAGAAGAGTATAATAATTGGGAGGAGAAGGAGGCGCAATCATCGCACACCACATCACTAAACTTGAATGATAATTTATAAAGGAGCAGTTATCACTCCCACCTCTCTTTTGACATTCCCTTCCCAAATCAAATTGTTCCTTCCTCCTTTTCACTCACCCCTATTTTCATTGTGTAATTTTCAGGAGGAAACTTACTATTTAGTCCATGAAGTTTTGAAATAAACTATTGGTCCCTAAAAAATTAAAAATATCAATTCGTTAGTCCCTGTAGCTTATCTCTATTATCAACACTGATAATCTAACCATTAAGTGTACATGTAACATGTTAAATGACACATATTTAACTACTAGTTGCTTTGCGTGCCCTAACGGGCACGCAAATATATATGTAAAATAAATAAGGGACTAAATTGTTAACTTAGTAAAGAAAGAGAGACCAAATAGTAAATTTTCTCTTATTTTTAATTTCATAGACTATAGTTTTAAACATGGACAACCAGAAAGGGGTGGAGCCATATAATATAAGATATGGGACCACTTAGATTTGAGATTTAGGAATAATTCAATAATTTATGCCTTATTGAAGCTTCACGTGTAATACAAAATTTTGGGTCTAACTCAATTTTAAGCCGGTTTAATTGTGCTTGATGTCAAAGTAGTCATGTAAGCATTTAATGTCTTATAGTTGACGATTATGATAAATGAGGGACTAAATAGTTCAAAATTATGATAAATGAGGGGCTGAGTAGTCTATCTCCATAAATGAGGGACCCAATTGTTGACTTAGTAAAGAAGGAGGGACCAAATAGTAACTTTCCTCAATTTTCAGTCTAGGCAAAAAAAAAAACTCTTTCTTTCATTCATTTCAACCAATATTTCTATGTTTCTTTTTTAAAAAAATAACAAAACAAATTGATTTTTGACAAGTTATCAAAATACGCCTATAGACTCAATAAATATTTTTAGAGGTAATTACATAATGTCTATCATAAAATTCTCAAATTAACAGTGAAAATATGATATATGAGCCAATTTTTTTAACAGTTAGACTAATTTTTATTAGCTTTAAATATTCATGTTTTTAAAGTGATGGATGGTGCTGCTATCATAACATGGACCAACTCATCAACACGCGCCCTCAACTCATGAATATACTATTACCACCACTCTTTAATTATTTGCTCAATATATGTTTTCCTCTCTTCTCCGTTTTCAACGTGTAAATATTGCTTATGCTTCCTTTACGCCCCAACGTTTTTTTCCACATTATATACCTCATTCTTATCTGTCAATTTTAAAACTATAAAATTTTCCTTTTCGTTTAGCTTAGCGACAAACTGGTAAATTCACGGGCCATTCAAAACAACAAAATATATTTTATGTAAAACAAAAACTCTTCAACTGACGGAACCGATTATTAGATTTATAGATTTGAAACAGTTCCAAGAAAAAAAAAATCTTTAAATTATCTTATTTGGAAGATTAATTTATTTTGGCCACCACCAAAGCTTAAAAAATTATGCATAGCAACATTTGAAATTGAAAGATTGTTCGTTGTTTATGAGCCGAACAAAGATAAAAGAGATAACACAAAAAAGACAGCTTGATTGATAGTGTTATATGACTGTGACATGGCCAGGATGATTTGTTTACACAAATTTACGTTTATTCCCTTTGTATTTTGGTCTTTTTAAATGATTGAGTACATTACATGTAACATCAATAATATAACATTATTAAATTCGTTTTTTTTTTTCATTTTACAAATAGAAAAATCAAGAGTCAAATTTAGAAACGCATTTAGTAATAGTGTGCCAACTGGCAGGCTTATAAGATACTTTAAGGGACAGTCCCCACAAACACACACCAAACATTATAATTTTGCATAAATAATAAAAATATTTTAACTTTTTGTTTATTATATCATTATTTCTGATATAACTCTCTACTTCTTAAGAAAACATATATGGGAATCAATTAATTCATTATTTATGATATTGATNCCAAAGTGAAATAGAGTCAAACCACAGGGTATCAAAGTGTAATTTACCCAAAATACTATATATTTGCTGTACATGTAATACAAGAAGGGTGTTTGATCACGTCAATAATCATTATCTGGAAAGTCAGTGACGAAATTATGAATAAAAATAAATTCTCAAAGTCAAAAACTTTTGATATTTTGAAAAGGAGATTGCAATTTAAAGTGAAAAAATTTACGTGCAATAACTTGTATGAAATGACAAATTGGCAATAGATCTATGTGATTTTTTAACTTATTATAGTCTAAAAAATGTTTCACTTGTGTGATGTGAAGTTGTGAACACTAAACATGTAAACACTTTGGTCGTTAGGGAGTGGATTAAAAGATTGCAGCCAATAAAGGTTGATCTAATTGGTAAAAAGTTGACTTATAACCCTTAAGGTTGTGAGTTCGATTCCCACTACCGATGTGAAGACCTTGTTGGTAGGCGATCTGTAAGTACCTCTCTAAGCGCTCATAGAGCCTTGAGGCCTGCCTTGGCCTTAGTGAGCCCCCGGGACCCAACTCACCTAAACTTTTTAAAAAAGTATGAAGGTATTTCTGTTATTTAAAACTATACCATTCTGATGTTGGTAGACGATCTGTAAGTACCTCTCTAAGCGCAAAGGTCTCAATTTGGTCTCCTAACTTTTTTTGTTGCAGTTTTGGTCCCCTAACTTTTGAAAATGTCTCACCGTTGGTCCAAGTGCACTTCTAAGTCTTGAAAATGTCTCCCCATAATGGTCATTTTTTAATCCATTTCACTCATATTTCCCACATTATTAGCCAACTCAGCCTGTCAGATCAGCATTGATGGCAGATAATTGATGGAAAAGTGCACTTGAGACCAACAGTGAGACGTTTTTAAAAATTAAGAGACCAAAATTGCAACAAAAAAAGTTAAGGGACCAAATTGATATGTTTTCAAAATTTAGGTGACCAAAATTGCAACAAAAAAAGTTAAAGGACCAAATTGAGACCTTTGCAAAAGTTGGGGACCAAAAGTGCACATAAGCCTATATTTTTTTTTTCCCCCTTCCATCTTTCTTTTTCCGGTTCCAGCCTTTCATCTATTACAACGAAGATTGGGACAAAAACGTCATTATCAGAATCCTTCACCCAAAGGGCCTCTTTTCCGCGTTTCCTCTCTCTCTCTCTCTCTCTACCAATCAAATCACAGACAACCGCTCTCTCTATTTCGTGCCATTAGGGTTTATGGCAATCTGATCTAAAGCTCAGTTCCTGGAAATGCTTTCTTCAGTGGTTTCAGAATTGGAGGGTTAGTGTGTATGCTTCGCCAGATACGCAATGTTGAGTAGTCCTGCTCGATCTACTCCATTTTTCACCTGTGAGTTCAATTTTTTCATTTTTCTTCGTTGTTTTTGTTTTCATTCTGAATTCTTATATGTTCGGTTTTTATTCCTTACGAAAAATATAAATGCAGCTCAAGTTTGAGTGAATGATGCTGGGACTTGTGATAGATTTATTTTTATTCTCCCCCATCCCCTTTTAAAATGCAGTCTCGTTGGTTTGTGGATATGCATGTAGTGAGATGGAATATTATCCAGGCTTTTTGAGATAGTTTTGAAAGTTTTGGTTTTTGTGGGTTAGAATTTGAACGCGGCAGTGAAATCACAAATTTGTTGAGGCTTTTGCCTCCTATAAAGTCTACTCATTGAATCACACAGTCATAATACTATCTGATGTTTCACTTTCCCCGAATTGAAATTGTCATATATGGAGAAATTGTGGCTGACTGTCTCAGTGAAGTTAGGTTTTGGTTTGTTTTATGTAATACGCGTCACCAGAGTCCTATGATTCTATATTTATTGCTCTGAATAGGGTATTCTGCTATGGGGGGAAGGTGTAAACAAATGGATCTTATGATAAAATAAGTAAATCGTGTATAATGTTGTAGAGTTCGGTTGTAAGTTTGGTTTCACAACTTTCTCTCCTGTGTATGTGTAATGTACTAATACTGTGCCCTGAAGCTTTTAGATCTGCTTGCAGAGATATGTCTTTCACATTATAATTTCACGGTGTTCCTTTCGATGATTAGGGTTTCTTCAGTGGGGTTTCAGAAATGTTGAGTTTTAGAACAAGATGATTAAGACTGAAATATCGAGGATGAGGCCACCACTTGTTCCATTGGCAACTCTGATTGGCCGTGAGCTTCGAAATGAAAAAGTTGAAAAGCCTTTTGTGAAGTATGGACAGGCTGGCTTGGCAAAGAAAGGAGAGGATTACTTTCTTATCAAGACAGACTGCCAAAGGGTTCCTGGGGATTCATCGACATTGTTTTCTGTCTTTGCGGTATAATTTGATCTTCTTGGTTTACCACTTGCGTAGTTACTTAAGCTGTTGTTAACATCAGTGTATTAATTAATTATATATTCCATTAATTATTGTTTATCAGGTCTTTGATGGGCATAATGGTATATCAGCTGCTATTTTTGCAAAGGAAAGTTTACTCAGTAATGTTATGAGTGCAATACCACAAGATATCAGCAGAGATGAATGGCTTCAAGCTCTTCCTCGGGCTCTGGTTGTGGGTTTTGTGAAAACTGACATAGAATTTCAGCAAAAAGGTACAGAAGGAATCTTCTTTGGTTATGTTATCTTGTATGCTTCCTTAGAACTTTCATGTATGCTTATTCTTACATTCTAATTTCATCTACAGGTGAAACTTCCGGGACTACAGCAACATTTGTTGTGGTTGATGGTTGGACTGTCACTGTAGCTTCAGTAGGGGATTCCCGATGCATATTGGATGCCCAGGGAGGTGTAGTTTCTCTCTTGACAGTAGACCACAGACTGGAAGAGAATGTAGAAGAGAGAGAGCGTGTTACTGCTAGTGGCGGAGAAGTAGGAAGACTCAATGTATTCGGAGGCAATGAGGTATTGTGTAATCTACTTCACCTTGCCTGTGAGAGATCACTCAATCTTACTAGTTCATAAAATATTGTGTAGGTAGGACCCCTTCGCTGCTGGCCTGGTGGGTTATGTCTTTCTAGATCAATTGGTGACACAGATGTGGGGGAATTTATTGTACCAATTCCTCATGTTAAGCAAGTAAAGGTGAGTGGGTTTTGCTAGCACTGCTTGAGATTTTGACCATTTTGCGTGGAAATAGTAATGTCTTAATTTTAATAATTTCGAACATTTTGTTGGCTCCTCAGCTTTCAAATGCTGGTGGAAGGCTTATCATTGCTTCTGATGGAATTTGGGATGCTTTGTCTTCTGACATGGCTGCCAAGTCTTGTCGGGGTCTACCTGCAGAGCTTGCAGCAAAGTTGGTAGTTAAGGTAATGTATACTAGTAGTCTCTCTTCTGTAATTATGTTCAATTAAAGTGCCTTGTTAATTCTTTTTTTGTTTAATTTTTTTTCCAGGAAGCTTTAAGGTCAAGGGGCCTAAAGGATGATACAACCTGCCTTGTTGTAGACATTATACCTTCTGACCATCCTGTTTTACCACCAACTCCAAGAAAGAAACATAACGTGCTAACTTCACTTCTCTTTGGAAAGAAATCTCAGAACTCTGCGAACAAAGCTACTAATAAGCTTTCTTCTGTGGGGGTTGTAGAAGAGTTATTTGAAGAGGGTTCTGCAATGCTTGCTGAAAGGTGTGTTGACCATTAGTAGATGCTTTGTCAAAATGCATGCTTGTGTGCTTTTTCATGGACTAGTGGCAGGAAGACTGGTTTCTTTTTCTCTTTCCCCTTCGCCTATCTGGGTGTGATTAAGCTTTGAATCTTTGATCAGGGAATTTCTTATGCAAATGCAGGTTAGGTAAGGATTTTCCTTTGAATGCGGATTCTGGGATTTTCCGCTGTGCTGTGTGCCAAGTGGATCAACCCCCTGGTGATGGTTTATCAGTGAACTCCGGGCCTTTTTTCTCCCCAGCATCTAAACCCTGGGAAGGTCCATTCCTCTGCACAAACTGTCGAAAGAAGAAAGATGCCATGGAAGGAAAAAGACCTAGCAGACCCACATTGACAGCATAGTAATTGTCTAATATTTTAGCGACATAGTAAATATTAGTATAATTTTTCCCTGGCAGTGTGAGCAAGTTTGGTTTTCACTTTTTTGGTGATGATTGTGTTAGATGTGTAAGAAGTGAGGTTGAGATAGGTTTAGTAGATGGTTTTGGTGATTGTTGGAAGTTTGATTCTGGATTGTGCTCAGCTGTTGGACCGACTGACAAACAAACAGGTTGTCTAGTAGATAAGTTCTAATGGTGTGATTGCTAACGGCTTGAATTTGTATGTAAATTGAAAACATGCGATATGTTCCTCAATAGTACATGGTATGCTCCATGTAGAGTTTATATTAAATTATAACCCAAGTTGTATCTTCGTCTATCTATTTAGTTGCTCCATGCATGGTTGTATTTTGGCTTTCAACTAGACATGTAGTACGGACATGGATCCTCTGCATTATCATTTTGGTGCATTTTGGTGAAGTTTTGAGAGAGAAAGAGAGAGTTAGAGAGAGAAAAAAATCAGTGGGACCCACATATCACCACACTTCTCCCTCTAACTCTTCCATTGTCTCTCTAAACTGTAGAAACTTTACACTTTAGAGGATCCAATTTGCATCTAGTACATGGTATGCTCCATGTAGAGTTTATATTAAATTATAACCCAAGTTGTATCTTCGTCTATCTATTTAGTTGCTCCATGCATGGTTGTATTTTGGCTTTCAACTAGACATCTAGACATGCCTTTAGGGATGATGACCTAGGCTGAGTCTCTCTACTTTGTTTTTAAAAATTGTTTTTGGGGGGGTGTTTCAGAAAGAGATAATTGCATATTTGCATTCATTATGAAAATGGTACAAGGCCATCAAATATGGAGATATCACATTGTGAATCTCTCTACTGTTTAGTCATCCCAAATATTCTCATTTTCGTCTCTAATTTCTGCAGGGGGATATTTGTTTACCTACATGCGATTTTTCATGGAGACTCTACACATAAATTAAATCTCAATAGAATGAAATAATCGTAAAAAAATAATACTAATAATTCTAAAACTGGCATTCAAAGTAAATATAATAATTATTTAAAAGTAAGTTAAAAGCAGGGGAATTTGGGCTTCGAACTTCCATTGCAAAAGTTAAAAGTGGGATACAGTTTCTGATGGGCTTACATTCTAGTGGAAAATTTTAAGCAGATGTTTCATTTTCTCCTTAATGTAGTTTTTCTATTATTGTGAAATGAAAGATTTGGGATTAAATGACGTAAAAAGAAACTAATTCATTAAAAGTAAATTTTATGGCAATCCAGTAATGCAGTTGAAAAGAATGCCCCAAGTAAATCCCACAAAACAAGGCATTATCCACCCCACGTCCCCATCATACGCTGCCACTTCTCAAATGCTCAAAATCCTTATTGAAGGCTTTTAACCCATAAATAAGATAATAATAATAAAATCATATGCCTCCAGTTCCATATAGCTCTCAACACAGCAGAATTGTGACAGAGAACTCGATTAGCATCGGCATGGCAGGTCACTCAACGTTAAGCATTAAGATTAAGATTCCCAAGTTGGTGGTCAAAACCATGCATGTCAAGTTTCAATTGAGCAGGAGCCCAAGAAATACAAGTAGAAGTCAATTTTCAAAGAAAGTCAGAAACAAAAGATCTCTGGGGAAAAAAAATGAAGCTGAAGAGTTTGGAAAAGAAGTAAACAATTTGGTGCATGAGAATGAGGCAATTGTAGGCCCACTATCTCAGCTTCTAAAACTTGAGGTTGAGGAGATTTGGGGACCTGAGGAAGGAAAGCATAACCGAAAAGATAAACGTCATCTTGCTTTAACAAGCTCGGTAGATCAAAATAAGAAGGGTCGTAGGAATGATATCTTCAACTTCAAGAGAAGTTGTGGTAGTGAAGCTTCTGAGGAAAGTACCACCAAAGATGTGGTTGCGAGTTGGAGGAGACTTGTGAGGATCAAGTTGAGATCATGGCGCTTGGTAAGGATAGTGTCAAAATTAATGAGCATTACAAGGTCAATGACAAGGAAAGTGAGAAAGCGATTTGGAGATGAAAGCAACAGAGAAAAGGATGATGAACAAGTATGTCTATGCAACAAGAGGATTCTCATGGGCGAGAGATGCAAGCCACTGCATTCTTCAGGCACCCTTCAATACGATTCAGATGGCCTATTAATTCCAGATTTACTTTCATGAGTACACCACAAACATTGGTACCAGGATACTTTATTCCTCATTTATTAGAAGCACTTATCTTGTATTATATTAAGATCTAGATTCTAGATTACCTCCCTCAACTTTACAAACCCCCCCATGTTTACAATTTGATAATGAACCCCCTAAGCTTTTTTATGTGTAAATCACCATTCTGTTAAATTGACCATCCAAAAACTTAAAAGATTTACGCATCAAATGATAACGTTAGAACTTCACAAGAGGCAAAAACGCTGCGTTTCAACACACTTCAATATGAATGTGACCTAAAACCCTCTTTCATCCCCATTAGAGTTAGAGGAGATACTAGAGGACGAAGTCGACAAATACAAACATCCTAGTTTTCGTTTAAAGCTACGTACTGTTGCCAAATCTAGACGACAATGATCAACAAATCCAAGCAACGCGATAAATATTGGCGAACAAAGAGGTGGTCTTCTGTAAGCAAAGTTCGGGGAGTTCCACGCATTTTGGCCTTTCATTTTTTATGTACTTCGGTGATTTGTCTCTCTTTATAAGAATGGCACATAGATCTGAAAATGTGGGGTTTAGGAAAAAGGAAAAGGGCAATGATGCCCCCATTTAATCCCTGCTGCGAATAAGACCGAAAACAAATTGGATCTGTCATCCTGTCCATTCGTAACTATACAATGTTAGAAATATTTTGGTGGTAAAAACTGGGGAGGTAGATAAAACGAGGTCTGATAACACCCCAAAAAAGTGTAGATATACTATATACTACAAGCACTATTGGGTACAGTACAACTCTAACTGGAATCGAGCCAACCAATATTAACGTGCTAAATTACTGAGACAAAATGTTGAGTGGATGTCTGCCACCAAGAGAAAGAGCAATGAGGCTGCCAGGTGCCACAAGGTGAAATATAACTATTGACATGGAGGTTGAACTAGAGAAACAGCAATATAAATGTACAATATAACAAGTATTCTTTTTGTCGCAGAAATTGCCAGCAGAATCCATGCTAGTGGGTTAATAAGAAACCAGCAACGTCCAACTTATACATGAACAAACGCAAAACTTCAGACCTTTAGTGGTTTCAAACCCAGAGCTGCTCGCAGCTTGTTAGCTTCTGCAATCTCTGGATCTGGGTGATCAGTCCCATCGTCCTTCTTTTCCTTCTTCTTCTTTGGTTCTTCCCTACCACCACCATCTTCATGTCTTCTTGGACTCATGCTACTCCGAGCATGTCTCTTTCGGTGGTCCCCACCACGATCTTTGCGATCTCTACTCCTACTCCTACTCCTTGAATGGCTTCTTCGCCTTCCTCGGTCCCGATCTCTATCTCTCCTCTCCCGCTCCCTACCGTCTCTTTCATATCCATAATCCTTCTCCTCCCTCAGGCGGTATCGGTCTCTGTCCCTGTCCCTCTCTCTATCCCTATCTCTATCACGCCCACGTCCACGTTCTCTATCATAATCTCTATCTCTATCATAATCTCTATCATAGTCACGATCCCTGTGGACAAGACATCAAAAAACATTACAAGTCATTGTAAAGACTATCTCAACCTCACCTCTAGTGAGGAATAACTGATCTTTATAAACATGATAGAAGAAACCACAAGTATCAATATACAACTACAAGCCTACGCAAGTATCTGACTCCTTTCACTACCAGTGGTAATTAATAAACTATATTTTAATGACTCATCACGACTGTCACTTACAACCCCATTTACAAGTAATTTCACAACAGATCAAATGATTAATTCACAATTTGATGTCTTCGCATCAAACCATCATTATACCACATTTATGTTATAAAAATGTCAGATCCATCATACTTCTCACTGCACACTGTCAGTGCAGAGAAACCTGGCAGGATCATAAAGTGTCACTCTAGGAAGCTGTAGTACACCATAAATGGCTGTGAAAGCCACAATGGAAATTAAAGTATGACTGTAAACAAGATAAATGTTTGTGCAAATTCAGAAACAGCTTCCAGTACATAATGAGCATCTTTGAGACATGGAAAGGCGAAAGCTCAGACTTCTCACTCCCAGCAATCACATGATTAAAAACAAATTATACTTGCACTACGTCTTTCCACCCACACACAGAAATTAGGCTATACATGACACAAAAATCTACAAAGAAACAAATATAATACAGACACTTCCCTTGACAAAAATCACATCCACGTCAAGCAATAGGGACAATCATAAGAAGTAAATAGTACCTGTGTCTATGACTATCACGTCTTCTATCCCTATCTCTTTCCCTTATAGGACTTCGTCCACGGTAATAATCCTGTAAAGAATTCAAGAGCAGACCATCATCAGATCCACCTACATTATTGTTTGACTTAAAAGAAAAAGTAAAAAGAAGGAATAAAGCTTCTCGTTAGGAAGGGAAGGGAAAATACATTTTCATAGGTCCCATCTTCTAGCCCTTCAACAGGTTGGTCATTTTCCTCTTTCTCTTCTTCCTCCTCAAAATCTTCTTCAAGGACGCTTCGCCGGCGATCTAAAGTACCAATAGATTCAAGAGTCCACCTATAGAAAATGAAAATCAGCCTAAAACCAACAATACCAACAAAAGTACAACTTACATAAGACAAACTTGAAGACTCTTGGACAAATTACAAACCTCATGTGTAACTACTCTTAGTATTTTAACTGAAGAAAATAATTTCATCATCAACTCACATAAAAAACAATTCCAACAAAACTTTCTTTCAAATGTTCCCTATAGTTCGACAAGAACTAGATTTTGAAAGGCTTCAAAACAGGCCCTGGATTCAGTAATAAAGAACAGCAGGAACAAGCGAGTCTGTCTCAAGGGGGAATTAAGATAGGGGCAGAGATACTTCAACAGCAACACAAAGAGCCCATAAAAAATTGGAAGTATTAATCCTTTAAAGTTCAAAGTATTAAATAGACCAAAAGGAATTTTCAAATCAAGTTCCAAGCTAAAAGTTACACTTAAAGCAGTTAAAAAGACAAAAAAGAAAGGAACCTTTTCTTGATTCGTGGCAAAGCAATATCACATGAGTAATCCTTTGTCAGGAGTTCATCAATAACCTCATCCACATGAGTCAAAGTAAACTCTGCAACATCAAAAGCAACTAATCAGCTCAACTAGTGGGAGACAAGAAACAAATAAATGAATAATGGCAGATGGTTAAACACAGGACAAAATTATAAAAGATGCAGAAGTGATGTGGCATAAATTTTAGCATGAGAATTAAAATCTTACGGCCATCAGCTAATTTTCGCCTCAATTTCCGATAGTCATTGTAAAGGGGCTCTAGATACCGGTACACATCAATATCAGATCCAGTAAGACGCAGATAAAAAGCACCAAGTATCCTCACATATCTGCAGCACATATTTAGAAATTAACAGCTTGAAAAGTTACTCAAAAATAATATATATGACTTATACACAAATTTAGAGAAGAAAACGATTTTGATGAAAATGTGTAGAATACTTGTAATCTTCATTCTTGATGAACTCAATGACAATTTCCTTCTCAGGCTGAATCTGCAGCATCTTCATAACAAGGCACATAAAGGGTGTGGGTTTGCGGTTACCACCATAAGTTCCGCCTAGGTATTCGAGCTCCATGGCCTTGTCCACCAAGGTCTCTGCTGTCAAACCGAAGCATTGTTCCTTCCAGTAGGTGTTCTGGTAGATCTTTGATCGGAGAATCTTCTCCACCAAATTCTGAGGATTTGTACCTCTGATGCTCTTTGCTGCTGGATCCGTACGATTAGCCATGGATGAAGTCCTTTGCTAAGGATTAGACAAACCCTGATCCATAACAGCCCAATATTTAATGAGAAAGAGATTGCAAACAGTGGCACTACTATCTTTACACTCATTTTATTTTTACTTTAAACCAAAAGTTATCCACGGTTTGGCTTCAATTTAATTGTCATTCTTGTTTCAATTGAGTTACAAAAAAAAAACTAGTAATTATGAACTGTTCGAAGTTAAGGTTTATCACATGGTAAATAGTAAGTTGAACTCTGGAAACAAGACAAACCCTAAACAAATTTAAGAATGATACAAAATATATATTCTCCACTTCTGTTAGCAAGACAAGCTGAAACATTCAGTAAAAAAAGAATAAAAAGACATACACATCAACCGAATGTCACATTTATGAGACGGATAAGGAAAAACCAAAACTCAAATTAGCAAGTAGTTGAAATACAAAGTGAGGAATGGAAGACAGAGATTGATCCTTCATGTGACTTGAGAACTCGACTTGAGTATCTACCAACCAAACATAAACCTCAGCCAAAAAAGAAAGCAGAATTCAACAAGAACCCTATGACTTAAATATATTACAGGAAGGTGGGTGATGTTAGAAAGCAATGGAGAACCAGAAACACAAAACCAAACCAAATTCATCATTCTAAAGTTGTTTGAAAGATGACAAAGAAAGGGAAGTAACCAAGACAAAAAAATTTTTGAGGAGGGACGATATTATTATTTATACGTAGCCTATCAATGAGATATCTGGTCTGAGATTTACAAATGGAAGAAGCCACAAGCAGTAAAGGAAGGGGTACAGAGATGTATGAGATGACATACCACGATAGAGAGTGTCGAGCTTAAACCACAACTGTACGGCGCGATGAAGGCTCGAAAGGCCAACAACCCAAATCGAATCACAGGCGATGAGGAAAATAGTTGAAGAGAAAATCTTCTGAGCCAAAGATGAGAAGAGAAGAAGGTGACGAAGGAGAGGGTGATCCAAAAAAGAAACAAGAAAACCTAATTTGAGAGGGTATATAAACGCTGCGTTTGGTAAAGAGCTATATATACTTGGCCAAAATCCTATTTTGGTCCCTAATATTTATCTTAAATTATGTTTTGGTCAAAGAAATGATACTAGAATTATAATACTTATATATTATTGTTATAATACTTATTATTGTTATATATTAAAGTATATGTTTATTTTGTTAATAATTCAAAATGAAATCGTAAAAATATCTTAGAATTTTTTTTACTATATTCTAAAATGATCGAATTTTTTACTATATTTATGTTTTATATTTTTTGTTTCTTAAAAATTTTATATTTTGTCTTATATTATTATATTAATGTTAATTGTCAACTATGAAAAATACTTTATTCCTCTGCTTTTTTTTTGGGCCTGATAGTCCTCTACTTGTTTGATATTTTATGGAATGGAACATGGGCTTCTGGTGGTGGAGTTGGGCCCGATTGGACTCAAGGACCCTTTAACGCTCAATTCAGAAGATTTGGTAACAATGGATGGCAAACCCATAAAACCAACCCAAAAATTGGAGCCTTCATCATCGTCCACTCAAACACTACAAATATATTTTTGGTGTATTCAGCGGCCCAGTTGGTAAGGAGTTGACTCATAATTCACAAGGTCGTGAGTTCGATTCCCACTGCCGATGCGACTCAATTTGACCTCATTTATTATTATCGATTCCAATTAAATATAGAAAATACTCTTTAAAAACAACATGTAATTCTGAACTTGTCATATTCGAACTTACAAACGAGAGAAATATGGTCATATTCAATAGTTTGCAATCAAAATAAAACATTTTGTCAATATTTATGACTAATATGAAATTATGAAACTTAAATAACCAAAATAAACATAAGAAAAGTATACATTTATAACTAAAATGACCTTTTGAACTATTTTGAAAATTTTAAAATAATGTTCACACTCATTTTAATACATATGAAGTCTACAAATTATTTATTATTATATTGATAGATTGATGTAGGTCTTTTCTATGCATATGTGTTTGCAATTAACTTAACTCAATTCAAGAGTTGAGTAGATTATTTAAACTCTAAAAAAACAAGCGTATTACTGTAAAACGGCATTCAATGAATAATAATTATTGTTTTCGATCATGAACTCCAGCGCAATTCTAATAATAAAAAAATACTTAATTTGTAATGGGGCAATACTTAAATAAAGATCTTTATATCTTTGTTATGAGATTTTTCAATAAATATTTAATATATGACAAAAATTTTATATATAAATAATCATGATAAAAAAATAATATAAAACATAATTTTTTTATATAATTAATCATAAAAGAGAAATGATATAAATCAAATTTAAGATTTAAAAAACTTATATGATAAAGATATAAGGAATTTCATTTAAGTTTTTTTCTTTGTAGTATTATATCTTTCTAATTTTAAATTTGTATTTCCATGAATAACTATACGTATCAATTATTTTTAATGGTTTTATTTTAATAGATTTAATAATTAAATATGATTATAATAATTAATATAATTAGATAACATAAATTTCAGTAATGTAATGGTTGTTTTATTATTTCTTTGGTGAACTCAACTTCAATTTGAAAAATTGAGTATTTTTTTTAGGTTTATCGTGAGTATTTTTTACTGTAAATAATCTTATTTGAGGTAGTGTTGAACACTTAATAACTATTAATAACAAATAAAAGTTGAGAAATTTTGATTGACACAGCCGTTTCGCATATGGGAACAAATTGAACCAACCATGTTTACCAAGTTTTTCCTTTTAATAGTATATAC
>QANZ01034120.1:254252-275084 GCA_003254925.1 Chamaecrista fasciculata
ATATATAAAATTGATAAACTTTATGACCATTTTCAATTTAATTATTCAACCAAAACTAAGAATTGTACTTGTTGCAAGTAAATTAACTTTTACTATGTGAATTAATTAATCTATGGTGAAAGGATATACATATATATATATATATAGGATGGCGTACGTACGTGGTGAAGTGGGAGAAGTAATTAGTAATTACTTGGGGCAGAATTTGTGATAAAAATTTGTGTATATAAATACATAAACCCCAGAGCGAGATGAAACCAATATAATTAAGCAAACCATATGATAATGTGCATCATGGAATATATATGTGTTAGTCAAAAACATTTGGTGATGGATTATTATACATGTGTATTTTGTGTTGTGTTGTTGTCCCTTGTGGTATGTTCGCATCATTTCAACGTTGATGATGAAGGTGTAAACGATGTTCCTTTCTGGCAGAATTATGGTTTTCCATGGGGTTCAAGCCACACTCAACTCGTCGACCAAAACAAACAACTTCAACTCTCATTGGACCAATATACAGGCACCTTGATTTATTTATTTAATTTTATTAATTTTGTTATTTTGATCATCTTCAACTCTATATTAGGACTAATTAATTAAGAACACGTGTCTATACAGGTTCTGTAGCGTTTGAGTCGCTCCAAAAATATGGTTCTGGATGGTTTAGCATGAGGATTAAGATGCCCCACAATGATTCCAACGGAGTCATCACCACCTTCTATGTACTTAATTCTTTATATATAATTTCAATTATTATATTTGCTTAATTTGATTGCATATATATATACTAAGTGTGTAATTTGATTGCTTAATTTCATGCAGTTCCGTTCAGATAAAGAAGGAGGATACGATGAAATCGATTTTGAGCTATTAGGTGGAAATGGAGACAAAGAACGACCTTATGTGCTTCACACCAACGTTCAAATAGATGGTGAAGGTGGAAGGGAACAACAATTTCTTTTTTGGTTTGATCCTACCTCCGATTTTCACACCTACACTCTTCTCTGGAATGCCTATCAATTAGTGTACGTAATTAATTATAATCCCTATAATTAATTAATTATTAATATAATGATATAGATATGTTTGATTATATATGCAGGTTTTATGTGGACAACATCCCCATTAGGGTGTTGAAGAACACGACAAATTACGGAGGAAAGTACCCAACACAAGCAATGAAAGTTATAGGAAGCTTATGGAATGGCACGTGGGCGTCACGTGGTGGTGTTGATGTGAATTGGAATTGTGGACCATTTGAGAGTAACTATAGAGGATTCGTCATCGATGCATGTCAAACACAATACGACAAGGATCCTCAATGTTATGAATATGATCCCTCAAAGTTCAACTATTGGTGGAATGCACAGACATATATGACACTTGATCCTCGTCAACGAACACTCTATCACCAAGTCAGAAGCAAGTATATGATCTATGATTATTGTACTAAAACTCACTCCCTTCACCCTGAGTGTCAATATCAATCATATTAACTACTCATACCTTCAAATTAAATTATATATAACTAATTAATATGCCACTTATGAGTTGTGCTGATAATTAAATACCCAAGTTTATCTATCTCTTTTTAGTTTTTACTTTGCCACCTGCTAATCTCTATTTCAATAGTATTATTAGTACATCTCACGTAATTCGGAATAGAAAAGATCCTGTTTCTGTTATCCGTCCTCTACACTTTAGAATTGAAACCAATAAGGCAATTTTCACAACTGGAATCAAATATTGGGTAATCAATAACTAACCATTTATCTTAAAAATATTAATGAAAATAATGTCAATTTTATTGATCTGTGATTTGGAATGAGTTGGATTCTATATATATTCTCCATAAACAGCTTCACGCGTAGTTTAAAAACCCAGCTAATTGAAAGTTCATCATAAACAAGTAAGTATTATTCTATTTTTTTGTTAGCGTAAAAAAAATATAATATATATAACCAACGAATCTGGCAGCGCTGACATTACTACGTTTTCTCAATAGTTTTTTATAAAAACTAAAAAACAACATTTTAAAATGTCATTCATATGTCACATTTGGTGTATATGAATAATTTGTCTTGAATTTCTCCCAGATTTTTTTCTCGTATGGGATACTCAAATAAATTTAAAATTATTTATAGGTCAAACAAAGAGTTAAAAAAATATTTAATTAAAATATTTTTTGGTTAAATACCATTAAGTAACAAATTATATGTTAAAAATAATTTGAATTACTCCTTTCAATTTATTCTAATAATTTGAATAGTAATCAAACCATATATATTTCTCGTGACAATTCATTCATCCAATAATTTTATTCCAAGAAGCCAATCATGAAGACTAATTAATTTGGTTTGCAATTTGCATTTCTTACCACTCATCCAATAAGTTTCTGACTCTAGTTAATGTGATGCATATCTTTGTTCTGTACTTTTCTTAGTCTTATCTGAGTGAGTGGAGAACTAACATATTCACATTACAAAGAAACAATGCAATTACAAATTGACTACAACAAATTAAAGTAAAACCAGTATGTATATGTAAACATTTACCATTTTATGTCCAAGGTGATGTTGATGAGGGACGAATGGGGGGAATCAAAATCTAATGTTAATATTCTACGCTGATGAAATAAAGAAGAAAAGAACTATGCTAGTATGATACGTTGAATCTTATCTTTGTGCCTGATCAGGCGTGTGGTTGCTTGTTGTAGATGATGAAGTTGGCCTGCCATTTAAAATTCCATTATCCATTGGTGGAGAAGATCCCCACTTACCCTCTGATTCTGTGGGTTCTATTACTTTGACCGATCCGTCAGTCATTCCTATAGCAAACTGATTGGTTTCTTGAGGATGAGCTGCAACAACCAGAGGGTACACAGCTTGGCTTCTGCAACATCAAACATGAATTAATGGCATATTAACATAAGATGTATGACTTATCGATGGTAGTTACTATAGTCTATAGTCATTGGAAGAAAGCAATATGACTAAGAGCTTAATTTTTTTAAAAGGAAGAAATATATATATAGGCCAAAACGCACTTTTGGTCCCATAACTTTTGTTTAGGTTTCAATTTGTTCCCATAACTTTTTTTGTTGCACTTTTTGTCCCATATCTTTTGCTAAAATTGCAGATTTGGTCCCGTGTTGCATTTTTGGTCCCATATCTTGGGGTCTTGTTGCAGAATTGGTCCTATATATCTTGGTCAGGTTGCAGAATTAGTCCATATCTTTGGGTTAGGTGCGAAATTGGTCTAATATCTTCTTATCAGATGAGACTGGTAGTGAAACTTTTTGCAAAGATATGGGACCAATTCTGCAACTTGATCAAAAGATATGAGACCAAAAGTGACATGAGACCAAATCTGCAAGTTTTTACAAAGATATGAGACCAAAAGTGCACTCTGATCATATATATATATATATATATAAATAGTAAACATAAAATGCATTCAATCCGTTATTTATTTCAGAAACTCACCCACTTAGAGCTGCCTGTGACAAGTATGCTGATGGAGAAACACGACATCGTAGCTTCAAGCTATCAGCATCAAAAACCCCAATGTTTCCATCACAAAACGTTGCATAAACTAATAGACTGTTGCAGGAGTAAGCTGCATTTGTTATGGGAGCAGACAGAACATCTTGTGGAACCCACTGCAACAAAAAAGAAAAGAAAGAAAAAAAAGATTAGCATATTACATTGGGAAATGTCGGTGTCAATAGTAGAAGTAGCTTTCCAACCTGCCGAATGCGATCCATCTTGGAAGCATCATATATTGCCAACTGAGTTTCATGAACAACTAGCAGGCGAAGTTGGTCAGAATGGAACTGCACTCTGGTATCACCAACAGGAGCCTTTCCCGCAGGTAATTGTATCGTCATTGATTTTCTTTTCTCCCATGTATCAATGCTCCAAACACACAGCTGTACAATATCATAGGAAATTTTTAAAACACAAAAGGCAAAAATATTGCAAATGACAATTTATATAATAACACATTAACTTATTATGTCACGAAGACAATGAACTTGACAACAGCAGATAGCCAAATATTAATGCGTGTAATCCAGAAGAGAAAGGTTCACAGGTGGTGGTTAATGGAATTGACAGCTTCATCTATACAAGGATTAAGGGATAAAATAAAGGAGGGCTTGTGGGAGAAGGAGGTTGGCAGGTTTTGGGCAAAACGCCAGCAGGACATTGGATCTTCTTCAAGCTGGCTAATTAATTATATTTGATTATTTTAGGTTGCTTTCTTTTTCAATCTTTCTCTGATCCTAGCCGGGTATTGTATCTGGCTTTAATAGCTAAAACGAGATGGTGTGGCTGGGTCGTTTCTTTATAGTGGAGCTGCCTGCCCCCTTCTTCATTCATCCATATACATATTTACAAAACTTGAGCATGAATACATCCACTCATCACAGACAAGTTCCTCCACAACCATTTCTAAGATAACCACAAGATTTTGTGCTCAAATTGACATTGTTTACAATGACATCAATATGGACAAGCAAGCAAGCAAATGTAGCTGAATTAGATGCCATATACGCTATTAACAAAGTCAACTGAACACAATGGGAGATTAAAAAGAAAGAAAATGCATGAAGTCCAATAAGAAGAAAAAAGTTGAGAAAATGACTTGGAACAATCCACCATAGACATTGATATCTTCTAATAAACTAAGTGCATAAAGATGAGTTGTTATTTTAATCTCTGGAATCCAAAAACGTCGACTCAGGTGAGGCTGTTCTTGTATAATTCATGCTCCAAAACAGAACAAAAGTAATCATATAAAATATATGACAAAAAATGTAGGACACAAAAATGACAATAAACTTTCTAGCAAACTATTAAGGGTCAGAATATAAGGGGTAATCCATGTATTTTTAAATTTTTAATGTAAATAAAAGTATAAAACTGTTAACGGACATACTTGAGCATCAGCACCAGATGAAACCAGGATGTTAAGATTGGTTGAAAAGGCTAAACCAGTAATACGCTTTTGGTGACCCTTCAATTTTGATTTGACCTAGACAATACATCCAAGAGAAAAAGAAAAAATTATACAATTATAATAAATTAATTGATGGTATAAATCCTGGGGAAGGGAAGGTAAACAGAAAATTATAGTAATCACCTCATCCACTCTAACATTATAAATATGAATGGTTGAATCCTCCATGCCAATGGCTATGATATTGTTATCCTGGGGATGGAAAGCTAGGAAGGTAGAGGCAGGCGGCGGTGGCATGAATGTTGTCATTACCTGAGTGAAAATAAACAGTGGACAATGGTTACTGATTACAAATTAGCACTGTAAACTTCAAAACAAAGATTAGAACAGTACATCTAGACACAGACCTTGAATGTCATCATGTTAAATAATGAAACCTTTCCACCGCAGGCAGACATAACGTATGAGTCATTCTTTGAGAGAGCAATGCAGGGAACTGTTTCTTCGAGGTTGACACCTGAAGTATCATTAGTCATAAGAAGACCACTGTTGGGTTGCCAATGTTGTGGAACAACACTGGCAGTGGCCTGTAATCACGTAAATATCAGAACTCTGTTCACTATTGAAAGATTGGCTAGGAAAATAAGTGAAATAATTATTTGCTAGTAATACCTTCCCAGAGGGATTCTGTTCATTGCGAGCCCACTTCCACAATTTCTGAATACCATTTGACCTCAGTGCCAAAACACCAGCACCAGAATTTGTATACAATAGTCGAACAACCTACACAAGGATATAATAGTTAAAGACGTAAGCAGTGCATAAAATTTGTAATGAAAAATGATCATAAGTTCAGCACACCTTGCCAGAAGCATCTGCACTCTCAGGCATTGTAACTAGACGAAATTGGACAGCATCCACAATTTCAGACAGCTGCCAAGGTTTAGGTCTATCCATTACATCTTCCATGGTTCTGGGTTTCTCCAAACTTCGACCCATAGGGTCAACTCCATGCTGTGATTCATCAAGACGAAACAAGCAAATGTTTTACTAACAGGTATTAAGATACAAAACCTCACTCATACAAAATACCTAACTAACTGAATTAGATAAAGATGAGTTATTTCACAACGAAATAGAAATATCAAACAATGAAAGTGAATCAAATTCAAGTTACACTTTTTTGGATCTAATCAATAAATTCATATTATGAAAAATGATATGTTCCCCATATATAGTAAAAATTAAAGTGAATCTAAAAGGTGGTATGGCATACTAAAAAAAAAAAGAGAAAACAATCATGCTTGCTCCACAATCTTTGTATAAGTCTTTAAAAAAAACACAAAGTCCAAACATATAAATAGTGCATCCTTTATATTTTTAAAGTTTAGACTCATCATAACCAATGTGACAACATCATAATCAAATTATGTAAATTAAGTTAGCGGGACCAGTTTCATACAAGGATTGGTGAAGGCCTGACAGGAGAGCTTCTCTCCACTTTACAGTTGACAGGACTTACATTTACAGCAGAGGAACCAGATCCCTAGGTAATGGAAATAAAAATGAATTAGGCAATATATAAAGATAACCTGATCTGAAAATAAATATAAAAAATGAAGCAAAAGTAAAGAGAACTAGCGCACCTTGATTGAAGCAGATTCTATGGGTGACCTCAATGCTTCAAATGGTGGAGTTTCTACTGTCCTTAAGGATCTAAGACCAACAGCATTAGCAAGTATCTTGAATCCATCCGCAGTAGTAACAGCAAGAAGATTTCCCTCTTTGTTAAATCTCAAGCGCGGAAGGCTCTAAACACATTGATATAATAACAAAATAAAGAGTATCTTCAGAAAATGTAGTTTCTATTAAAGACGAGTAGACGACTAAACAGTTAAATGCTAAAATACTGACCTGCAGTCCACCCTCTGCATCAGTGAGTATTAGAAGATTGACATTGTCCATATCCCAAAACTTTATGTGACCATCTTCACCGGCAGCCAAAAAGCGATTTTGGGTTGTGTCAAACTGCACAACACCAGCAGATTTCTTCCTGAACCCATTATATGTCCTCTTAATAGCTCCTTCACTTTCATTCCATTCAACAAGGAAAGATTCTCCATCTTTACTTGTTCCACAAGAAAATAATCTGGAGAAATTTAGGGGAACAATTAAAAGACATGTTAATACAAATTTCGTAGAGTACATCACCAATAACCAGCGAACAGGCCACTTGTGGATATATTTATCCCCGGACAATTTCACCTTACCTACTTCCATCAGCACTGTAAAGCATAGTCGTACACCACTGACCCGGGGCTTCATAGTCAACTCTAGAACCCATGTTATCATATAGCCACGCTTTTATTTTTCCATCAATGGCAGTTGAAAATATAAACTGCAAAGTTATAAAGGCAATCTTCAATACCAATGAAACAATAATTAACTAGAAAGATACAAACTAAGGATGGCAGTATCTATTCTATACATAGCACATTTATACAATAGAATCCCTGAATTTCATCATTCAGTGGCTTCTATTCAAATTAGGGTATGGCAAGGCAATATAGCCTGAACTTTCAACCAGAAAAGCAGACAATTCTTGTGAACAAACAAGCATGCTCTGGTTGCATTGTGTAGGTTACTGCTTATGAAGTGAAAATAGTTAACAAGAAAGCAGTAAGATCGATTTGTTTGATATAGAGATCTTCCTAAATAGTGATTTTTTAAAATATCATTTTGGAAATGTTGTCCTGAAACTGAGCTATAGTTAAACCCAAGCAATCAGAGCATCCAAACTTAACATGACATTATACAAACTTGAAGCTTGATGTCTGTCATAGGTGATTCAAAAAAGCCAGTTAAGCTTAAATGTGCAATTGCTTCACACAAGGTGCAAACAGCTTTCCATAATATAAACTAGCCAAAAATAATACTTGTAGTATTAATAACTTATTCTGAGTACCTGAATATTCTCTTTGTGATGGGGACAAATAGAATACACGGGTGCTTCATGCCCCTCAAAGTTAAATAGTCTTCGTCCATTTAACTCCCACACCTATAAAAAAAATCTCTTTTAGAAGTATATAAATATTTACAGAATTTAGAAATGCAATAAGTTTTTTTTGGCACCTTTATCATCTTATCATCTCCACATGTCACAATGCATAGTTGTTTATTTGGATGAGCAAATGCCAAGTCATTCACACCACCAGTATGGGCATCAATCTGTATCAACAATGAAATGTGAATCAAACTGCCATAAGAAATTTTGCCAGTTTTTGCTAGTTAATCTTACCTCAACACGCTGGCTCAGCTCATTTGACCCAGTGTAGACATACAAGTGAACCAAATGTTTGGTAAATGCAACACCTATAGCATGAAACCAATTAGATATTCACTCTGGCATAAATGGTTTTAGAAACGTGAACTCACATACCCACAAAATTTCCATCTGGGCTCCATGTGACATGGCTGACAGAAATTAGTACATCTTTGACAGCAGCTGCCTGAAAAATAATTCCAATTGAATTTCGCAATTTTTTAAAATTTTTAAGCACTAAAATGGATGGCCTAGCATATTTCAATATATGGACCATGCAAGCTTAAGCAAGAGACTTTTGTAATTTTCTCATATTACTGAATACATAAGATGTCAACTAAGAATATAATAAAAGTAAGAACTATTGCAACATTCAAAAAATGAAAAAAAGAGAAATGAAGTTAAACCTGAAATGCCAATGAGCATGTTGACATATCCCATATTTTGAATGGTTTTGAAACCAACCTATCCCGTAGACCAAGTTCCCAGAGGGTAATTTCACCATTGTTAGAACCAACTGTAAAATGGGTATTTATTGTTAGAAAACTATGCTAAACTGCTCTAAATATTTAAATAATGAAAATTAATCCTAAGGCAACCATGATAGACAATACCAAGAAGCAACGACTGATGCGAAGGATGAAAATCCATGCTTGTAACAGAGGAACCTTGATGCAAAGTCACAGCCACCATTCTTGGTAGGTCATCCAGTGACCAAGAAGATTGTCGAGCTGTAGGATAGGAAACCTGTAATTATAGAATTAAGCCCTAGCAACATGAGTTATCAGGAATTATAAAGCCAGCAAGTCCTGCACAGCTTAGTGGCAGAAGGAGCATAAGTTTTATGAGTTTTCTTATGGACAACAAATTAGACAGAAAATTATCAAGTACCTCCTCAACAGGATGAGCAGGCCGAAGCCTTTTCATTAACTGCTCGTGATCAGGATTCTGATAATCAACCATGCCAGGGGTTGCTGTAGGAGTTCTTGGACGTTTCAATATAGACACTGTTTCGAGAAAGAGGTTGCGAGGCAGAGGGGGCATTTAAGTCAAGATACCCTCTTTAATGAGAAATTCTTGAAGAAAATTTTAATTCAAAATATTAGGATTTATTAAACTTCCAACTTAGCAGAGTAAAGGCAATTGAACAGACAAGCCACAAGTTAAACCATTTTCGAAAAAAAAAAATTCAAGTTAAAAGAAGGGTGTAGCACGTAAATATATTTGTCTTTATACGAAGAGAGTTATAAAATGAAATATTCTATTTAAAATATCTTATTGCAATTCAAATGATAAGTTTGCATATCAGTTACTCATAATTAAGATATATATGGGGAAACAAGCAAAAACAAAAGCAGCATAACTACAAGCCCCAAGCTCCTGTCGGATGAGAAAATAGGTAAATCTCAAGTCTTGAAGAGTGTTAATGGAACCAAGCTGGACTAGCCAGTCCAGTCAGTAAACTGTTGGCCACTTTGCTCCATTATTAGACCGAACAACCCTTTTAAGATAGAAATGTATGTTTTCAACTCTTTTACTGATTACTATGGAACCTGTTTTACCTAGACACCTGCATCTTGCTCGCCCTCCTTAACTTATATATTTAAATAAAATGAAATGGACACCACATGAATCTTGATGAATGTGGGACCACAACATAACAGCTTGCCTGATTAGATTTTTGTTCAACCTGACAAGTGATCACACGGTCCAAGAATACCCAAAAAACTTAACGTATAATTATTTTTCTTGGCACAAATATTGAATTCCTTTTTTTAGAAAAAAATATTTTAAAATGTATTTTTACTAAAGTATATTACCTTTCTACTGTAAAAACAACTTTTATATGTAAAAGTAAGACTTCTACCAATATTAAAAGACAATTAAGACACACATTAAGTTGATTTTATTACAAAAGCAATTTCTAATGAACTTTTATATGAATACAAGTGATTTTTAACTTAAAAAACATATAAAACGGATTTAATTAATGAGCTGACAATTAACCTAGTAACCTAATGACTTCACTCATTCAATAACTGATTTAATCCCAATCAAATCCTCTTTGAATCCTAACTTGGAATTAGACAAGAAAAATCTGCTCAATGGCAGTTTTTCTTTTAGAAACATTGGAATTATCCTGAAAATTTATGGAACAAGTAAAACTGATTAGTCTTTATAATACTTCTACTAATTTTGATGTCGTTCCATTTATATATTTTTTTAACCTTGATTCTGTGCAACTGGAATGGATGACGCCGTCACAACAGCTGCTTGGACAGACGATGAAGCAGAAGCATTGGCCATCCAACTAGCTAAAGCATTAGCATTAGCAGTAGCAGTAGCTGCAGCAGGTGGGAAGGGCTGCAAAAAGAACAAAAAAAATGAAAATAAAATATTAATTAGGCAACAAGTTAATAGACTCTTAATCAGATGGAAATATAAACTGATGATTGAGATTCATGATATCATACACCATGAGCTCCAAGTGAAGTATAAGCAGCAGGCTTTGCAACTGCAGCAACTGCAGCAACTGGAAGATTGACAGGCGTGGGTGTTAGAGGACCATTAGAAGGTGAACATGCATGATCAGTAAATAACGTCTTAATATCAGGATTTGGCCTTGGATTTTTGCAAAGTTGGTGCTGCCAGTTCAAACTGCATTGATAAGGTATGAAAATATATTGAGAGAAGAAAACAATAGTCATGACAAATTAAAATAACAAACCAATAGATGAGAATACAAGAATTGAGAAATGGGTTATAATATGTGTGTACAAGTCAGGAAAATAAAACCTACAACATATACATTTTATAGTTGGATAGCAAAAAGGAATAAAAAGGAAAGCTTTTTTCTTTTTTTTGGGGGGGGGCAACCATACCTTTGATTGATCAATGTCCTCAATCTTGATGATTTAAGAGAAGGGAAGAGAAGCTTATCACGAAAAAGAGGATTTGCTTCAATCAATTTTTTCAGCTCTATCAACATAATGCTTCGAGCAGTTTTGGTATCACCATACTTAGACAACTGCTCATTCTCCCTGATATTTTTAATACCAACAGGAAAAAAAAGAACGTTATAAGTTTTACAGGTTAAATAATTAAGTACATCTATTTCTCAAAGAAATATATAAAATCACATATCTAATAACATAAAACTCCACCCCGTTATTCTTAAATATCCCTTTTAGATTTTATTATTTCCTATAAAAGAAAGAAGGATAATTAATGATTGAGATTAAAGGTTCTAAACTGAAATGATTATATATGCTACAAAAGAAAAAGTGATGTTACCATTACAATATTCATAATAATAAAACAACATAGGTTCTTCTAGCACATCTAAGGATGCAGAACAGTTTGAAGACAAAAAAAAAGAGAGAGAAAAAGAAAGGAAAGGAAGGAGAAATTTTAGAACTTTTTAAAATGCAAATAATTTAAGACTTGACCCAGAAGCAAGTTCCCCTGTTTAATTTCATTTTCTACATGGCAGAGCAGATCATATATTAGATAACAACCAAATTCCAGCAACTTCTAAAAGCCAGATGCTTTAACCATGTTCTGTTTTATCCCGGATTCAGAATCTGGATCAAAAATGCTGCTCTCCTTCTGTTGCAACAAACAATTTTGCTACTAATGCACATTGCACTCACACAACAAACACTTAATGCTTTTGAAGACTTACTTCAGAGAGAATTAAAGCGTTGAATAATTAACCTATGATATATTCCTTATTCCACTGAGAAACTCACATAAAATGAATATGAATTTTTTGCTTTGCCTATTTATTAACTTAAACTCAATAAACAGATTTTTTTTCTTTCCCATCAATCAAATGTATAAAGGAAGGCAGTAATAAACAATACTGTACAAGCACAGCACAATAGAAGAAAAGAGTATATATATTCAAGATATTACCTGAAATTATTAAGAGTCAACAGTTGGGTGATTTCTTTGAATAGATCCTCATTGAAGGAGGAGAACACTTTTAAATCATTTACTAATATCTCAACACCCTTTGCCTTGTCTTGCCTGAAGTTTGAAAAAACCGATTGACAAGAGATGTGATGTTTTATAACATGCATAAATAAAATTACCAAAACTCAAACAAAAAGACAGTAATTTATACCGATCAAGCGCTTCGAGATACTTTTGTTTCCTGATTTCGAAAAATATCTTCATGGAGTATCTATTATCATCAACTTTAGTATAGCCTGATAAGTACTTCTCGACTTCTTCCCATTCTCCAGCCTGAACTTTTTCCTCGAAGTACTTCATGTTGAAGAAAAACCCGGACTCTTTCTCAAGCCTACAAGAATCAACAAATATTGAAAAGAGAAACAACCAAAACCATTACTACACAAATCGAAGAATGTTCAGAAGAAAGGGAGAGGATCTCTCAATTTATTTTAATCCTCTCACATAAATTGCTCACAAATGGCAAAAGGAAACAAAACAAAGGATCTTACTTATGCACTGACTCTTTAAATTTCTCCTCCTCCAGAAATTGGAGAATGAGAAACACCAATTCTCGGCTCAAAGAAGTCATAGCGAGTGCTCAAATCTGGAAAAGCACCAATAATTTCGATGTTCGGCCACAAGTACACGAAACGTCAGGCGAAAAGAACACGGCACTCGAATTTCATCAAACAGACACAAATCAGAGTTTAACCATACAAGCTTCTCCACAACTCGAGTCTAAATCTAAACTCACGCTCCTCACAACTTAAAAATACTCGAAGATTCAGACCTTCCTGAGGATTATATATAGTCTCCGAATTCGAGAATTTCTAGGGTTTTTTAAAGGCTGCGGATAAGAAGAGAAGAGAAGAGAAGAGAGAGAAAGATGGAGTTGAGAAACTCGGTCTCGCTATCTTCTATGAGTTGTGCAGGGTCTTTCTTTTTCTACTGACCTATCATGTATAAGTACAATCGCTTATTACATAAGTTCATTGACTTATCACAATAAGCTATCGTTTCGTGAGCGATAAGGGAATTAAATAGTGTTGCGGAATCGAAACCCCAAATTCAAATCTAGTGAATATTCGGTACACACGTCCAGTGGACCCCGTTTGCTTTGTACTGTCGCTTTCGTTTGGAGCCCATATTTCATTAACTCGTGCCCTATAATTTCGCTAATGTCGAAATTCGCACGATAATTTCGTTGTGAGTTGTTAACCTACTCGCCGGCGTCATTACTTTGCGAAATTAACTTTTTTTTTTTTGTTACATTGCGAAATTAATTTTTGTCTAACACATAATAATAGATTACTACTAAAAACAGATTTTGTTCTTCAAAAATCATTACTGATATAATTTTTTTAAAAAATCATCCTTTCATCATGTTTTTACTCATTCTTCTCATCTAGAGTGTGAACAAGTCAAGCCTCCTTGTATAAGACTCAAAAACATATAACTAATGATTTATTATTAATAAACTAGAAAATGGGTTGCACTTACCTAGTTCACCGGAGGTGGACTGCGAGAGCAAATGATCGTCTGAATGTTTGCAAGAGCTTCACAGGGGGCCTGCGAAGAACACTCCGACGCTCAAGTTAATAAGAGAGAAATATGAGAGTAAGAGAGTTTTGAGATGCAAAGAGTAGCTAACCTTAAACTGTTGAGTTGAGCTTTATTTATAGAGCAGGGGGAGAGAGGTGGTCAGCGCACGGGGCGGACCACGTAGCTAGACACGATCTCCACCAGCGGAGATGGTGGAGATCGAGATTTGCGGAGCAAGGCAATCGTGGTGATTGCGTGTCGTCTCGCATGGCGGGCGCCATGAGATTGGAGAACGTGGGTGTGACTAAGGTCGTGACCCACGATCTCCCTCAGCGAAGTTTGCGGGATAAGGCAGTCGTGGATGACTGCGTGTTATTATGGAGGCGCGCGCCATGACACGGGATGGATCACGGCCGCTCCTAACTGTGCAGAGGACACTTGATTGGCTCGAGTGCGCCTTGATGGATCACGACCGCTCCGTTTAGGCGTACGCCCAAATAGTGATGTATCAATTATAAATATAGAGTCCGTTTGGATAGATTTTGTTTATTTAAAAAGTAATTTTTAATTAAAAAAAACTTTTTATAAACATAAAATTTTGTTTAGATAATTGTTTAGATAATTATTTAAGAATTTCAATTTTGTAACTTCCACTTAAAGTACTTGCGGAAGTTATTCTTTTTGTTTATTTTATTAATTAAAAATACTTTTGTCATTTTATATTTAAACAACTTTGATAATTAAAAATACTAATATTTCACTCAAAATATCTTTAACATTCTTTTAACGTGACTTATAAAACATATTAATGAAGGAAAAGTTCTATAGTAAATTAAGGATTATAGAAGAAATATTGTACATGGGAGAAAGAACACAAAAGCCCCTAATTCTTATAAACATATCTTGTAATTTGGTCATCATATGCATGTTTACAACACATATTTTTTAAAAAAGTTATTTAATATGTAAGTTTTTAAAAAAAAATTATGAAAAGTAATTAAAGTTCGGCCAAAAAAAAAAGAAAAGTAATTAAAACTTTTTAAAGTATTTCACAATCTAGAAAATTAATTTTTGGGATATTTAATAAAAAAAATTAAAATAAATAATGTTTAATAACCAGTAATAATAATTAATAATTAAATTAAGTAAATATCAAAAGAACAATAATAAAGCTAACAAAAAAAAGAACAATAATAAAAAAATCATAAATATTAATGATTTAATTTTTAAAATATAATAGACCAATTTAATTTTTTAATAAAATATATGATTTAATTATCAAAAGTTATATTAGAACTAATTTGACTATTTTATCAAAAATAAATATTTAAATTTAATGAGAAAATAACCATTAATCTTATATTTTATTAAAATTGTATTAATTGATTAAATTTAAAATATTATATTCATTATACTTGATCAAATAATTAAATTAATCATAATTATATTTTTTAAAAGAATAAGTTTTATAATTTTATTGTTAAAAACTAAATTACATATTCATTATAGATGAAATCTTTAATTTGTTCTCTGAAAAAATATAAAGTTGTATAACCGAAATTTGTTATCTTTATTCACTTGATAATGTGGGATCAGTATGGGTTTGTCAGTTCCGTCACATCCTCAGAAGAAAAGACAAATAATTTGCTTTTCAAAACGAAACAAAAGTAAAAAAAGAAAAGCAGAAATGAAAAAAGAAAGGTAAAATGATTTTTATGTATCTCCATTCTCCAGGCTCCAGCATTGATTATAATAATTTATGTGGGACCTAACAACTTTTCCAAGGTAGCAACAAATAAAGTTCATAGTGGGATATGTCTCATTCATAGTGGGACCCATTAACATCGATGCCTGTCCTTCATGCCACCTGGACTTCTTGTCGCTTTCATGAACTCCACACGACATCACGCGCCTTGGAACAGCGCGTTTACTTGGGATGCGTGTGCTACGCACGTGTTACGTCATTGTGACAATGACAGGGGTTTAACTGTTTTTGTCGCGAAATTTTGGCCAAGTACTGTCACTACAGGCGTTTGTTGCCACGCGCTCCTTTTTTGTTGCCACTTGCCATTTTTCATCTAATCTTTTTCCTTTTTTTTTCAAGAAAATGCGTAATCTTTTGATTTCCCAAACTATCCCAACTTAATAGATTAAAGATTAATTCTCCGCGAATTTGTGTTTCATTTAAAGGTCTGTCGCTCACCAATTGATTGTTGCATACATAACGTGGGACTTGAACCCCGACCTTGCTTAAGCGACCTAATGAACTCGACCACTAAATCAACCAAATATAGTTAGAAAATACGCAATTGTATTACCAAATGAGTCTCAAAATAAAAAAATATTAATTAATTTCTAAAATAACATAATTATCAATAATTTAACTTCTCCACTTAAATTTATGTTTTACTTTTTTTTTAAATAAATTTATTAAATATATGTACATTTTTAAAAAAAATTTACTCAATTTAATGTAATGATTAAAGTATTAATATTTCAAATATATAATTATATATTTTAATTATTTAAAGATTGATTTATCGATTCAGCATAAATTTATAAATAATATTTTTATTTTTAGTTAATTTAAAGACGGCAATTTAAGTAAAAATCTTATAAGATTTTCTAATTATAAATCTCATTTATCTTCTCTCTTTTATTTATATTTAATCATACAAAAATTATGTTTAATATTTTTCTCTACTATCATCGATGAAGCACAAAATTCTTATTACATATAATATATTTATTAAATAAATCTTATAACAAAGAGGTGAATTTTTGTATCAACATTGTTAAATTTATTTGTCTGCTTTTCAAAAATAACAAGTATCAATAACTTTTTGTACATAAATTAAAAAAATCCTTAATTCAATAGTGTTTAAATATTAATATCTCATACTCGTGAGTCATATCATAGAACAAGTACTAATATATCAATATAACAAAAAAAAAGTACTAATATATCAAAACGCTACTGAATTTATTAATACAAGTGTCGTCCACTTCATCACTCCATTCATTTAATGCAGGGGTCCTCCACTCCAAATCATATCAATCAAACATCTTTAAAAATAAAAGGTAGTGATGTAATCATGTAAATAATACGAAGTATTATTTTCTGACCACTGCCATAAAAGCTTGAAATAAAATGACGCCACAAAAAAGCACTCACTTTTAATTAAAAAAAAAAAAAAACTCACTTTGCCAATGAAGCAAAACAATTCAGACATTTTTTTCTGGGTAGACTAAGAAAATTAATTAACTACAGCTTTGGACTATATTTTATCTATATCACGCATATGGACTACTTTCACTATAGCAAAAAGGACGTATAAAAAAATCGTCAACTGAGATGACAGTTTTACTGAAATAAAACCGCTAACACGGATGACAAAAGGAGAAAACGAAGAAACCGTCAAGAGGCATGACGGTTTAAGAGAAACCATCATGCTGGATGACAGTTTCTTTTGGAAAAAGTTGAAAAGAAAACCGTCATCCGGCATGACGGTTTTCTAAAGAGGAAACCGTCAACCAGAAATTACATCATTAATTTTAATCAAATCAGAAAATTTTTAATCAGATCATAAATAATTACATCAAACAATCATACAACAAATCAATATTAATTACATCATTAATTTTAATCAAATAAAAAAAATTTAATCACTAATTAATTTTTTAATATGATATCACATTAATCATACAACAAATCAATCAAAAATATTATTTCCCAAATTGATAATATTTTAAAAAAAATTAATCAATAACTATTTAAAAAAAATAAACAGATCTGGGATTTTTTTAAAAAAAAAATTAATCCCTTCGACTTCCTCCATCTGTTAAAATCCCAGATCTGTTTATTTTTTTTTTAAAATAGTTATTGATTAAATTTTTTAAAATATTATCAATTTGGGAAACAATATTTTTGATTGATTTGTTGTATGATTAATGTGATATCATATTGAAAAATTAATTAGTGATTAAAATTTTTTTGATTTGATTAAAATTAATGATGTAATTAATATTGATTTGTTGTACGATTGTTTGATGTAATTATTTTTTATCTGATTAAAATTTTTCTGATTTGATTAAAATTAATGATGTAATTTCTGATCTGATCTTGTTAAGAAACCGTCAACCTGATTGACGGTTTTCTCTTTAGGGTTTTCTCTTTAGAAAACCGTCATGCCGGATGACGATTTTCTTTTCAATTTTTTCCAAAACAAACCGTCATACAGCATGACGGTTTCTCTTAAACCGTCAGGCCTCTTGACGGTTTCTTCGTTTTCTCCCTCCGTCATACGTGTTAGCGGTTTTATTTCAGTAAAACTGTCATCCCAGTTGACGATTTCTTTATACGCCCTTTTTGCTACAATAAAAGTAGTCCAAAACTGTAGTTAATTAATTTTCTTAGTCTACCGACAAAAAAAAAGTCAAACAATTCACGGCTGATTTGCAGCAGGATATGATCCCTATATAAAAAAACAACAAAATTAAAATATTTGTAAAGTTCGTTATTAATTAGATTGATACTTACGAAAGCTTAATATTATGTGATCGTGACTGTATCTGAATACATATTCACAAAAAGAAAACAAATATGGTCTCCTCAGATTTTAATAAATATACATTTTTTTTATAGTAAAAAACATATCTTTTTTTTATTTACTGGAGCGAGATCATTATCACGTCAAGTCATCAACAGAACAGTATTTTGAAGAGGAAGTTTATCTTTTTTACTTTGATTATGTCTCATAATTATAATTTAGTCTTTACACATAGGTTAAATATTCGAATTAGTCCTAAATATATGTCTTTAAATTTATTTCAGTCCTAAATATTTCAAAATATTCAAATTGGTCCTAAATGTTGTCATTTACTTTCATTTTGGTCACAAACTACTGGATGTAATCATATATCTCTCATTTCAAATTCAAATATAATTAGTTTAGAGCTACTTGTTGCTTTTGACAAGTGTTTTTTCTATCTAATTAGATTAGCCGTCATTAAATAAGGTCAACTCGAATCCCAAAAATAGACTGCTCGTTTCACGATCAAACCAGTAAAGTTGCTTATATCTTTTATATATATTTCAAGTTCAAATATAAAAAGTTCGGAACTACAGATTTCTCTTACGAATCATTTTTTTTTTGCACAATTGAGATTGTCAGCAAATTACGTGAAATCAAGCTCGAGAGCGAGTTTTGGACCACTTGTCATAATTTTTCACTTTTTGGTCTCAAACTCACTTTTCAGCCTAATTTAATCTCATTTGTTGATGTTTCCAACTAGGCAAAAAAAAAACTCATTAAAAGTAATTTGTAGTTCTAAATTCACCATATTCAGATTTAAAATAAGAGAGATATGAGCAACTTTACTTGTTTGGCTGTAAAACAAGTAGTCCACTTTCGATACCTGATTTGACTTTGTTTATTGATGGCTCCAACTTGTTAGAAAAAGTACTCGTCAAACACAACACATCACTTTGGACTTGTCACGTTCAAACTTGAAACAAGAAAAATATGACTACATTCATAAGAATTTGAGATCAAAATGAAACTAAATGGCAACATTTAGGTCCAATTTGAACATTTTGAAACATTTAGGACCAAAATGAACTTAAGAGCATACATTTAGTAACAATTTTAAACATTTGACCTTAAATATATAAAATTTATTATTCAATCATTATTTTTTTATAAATTTTAATTGTTTATTCCTTTAAATATTATTTATAGAGACTAAATAAATGATATTTGTAATAATAATCAGGGACTAAAAATGTATTTTTCATATTTAAAGATTAAAATGTTGATTTTACTAAAAAATCTTAACTTTTATCTATTTTAAATAACTTGGAAAAATAATAAGTGTTACCAGTATGATATACAAAACATAATATATAATTTCATAAAATATTCTATATTATTTTTTCTATCAAATTTTATAATTTATGTGTTTAATTAATTTTGAAGATTTTTTTTTTTCAATTGGAAAATATTGATGAGGCCCACAAAATTGAAAGGTGAGTATAAGACCAAGTAGGGCCCAGCCCGGTTGCCTAAGGTCCATAGAGTTCGGTTTTTTTATTTCTATAATACAAAAAATAAAAATAAAGAGCCACATCACCAAACAAAAAAAATAATTCTCAAGATGGGTGCCACGTGGCACCCATCTTTTTTTTAATTTTTTTTTTATAAAAAGTGAAATCGCAGTCTTCACTGCGATTTCANATATCAAAATTGTTATTTTTTTCGTGCTCTACACAATGGTATAACTTTCGGAATCTGAAAACACACTTTTTTAATCCTAAAGTTATACCATTATGTAGAGCATGATAATTTTCGAATTCAAAAAGTGTGTTCTCAGATTCTGAAAGTTATACGATTGTGTAGAGCACGAAAAAATAAAAATTTTGATATAAAATTTATACAAAACGGAGTTCGGATGAATAAGTTATGGATCTGCAAATTTTAAAAACCAGGAGTTCGGACTGTCAATTTATGACGTCATATGACGTCAAATCGCAGAATTTGCTGCGATTTGCTCAGTATGCGATTTGTAAGCGCTTTCTGATTGTCTCGGTTTTTAAAGTTTGCAGATCCATAACTTATTCATCCGAACTCCGTTTTTTATAAATTTTATATCAAAATTTTTATTTTTTCGTGCTCTACACAATGGTATAACTTTCAGAATATGAAAACACACTTTTTGAATTCGAAAATTATCGTGCTCTACATAATGGTATAACTTTAGGATTAAAAAAGTGTGTTTTCAGACTCCGAAATTTATACCATTGTGTAGAGCACGAAAAAATAAAAATTTTGATATAAAATTTGTACAAAACGGAGTTCGGATGAAATGAATTTAATCTTGTGTAATATGTAGAAAATTAGAGAGCTTGAGGAGGGACTAAATTGAACACAAATTTTATTATACAAAGACTATAAATACAATTTGCTCTTTTATCACTAAACTTACTTTTTATCAATATTTTTTTTAATCATTTGGAGAGAAATTTTAATTTTTTTTTTTAAAAA
>QANZ01034125.1:0-24690 GCA_003254925.1 Chamaecrista fasciculata
CCGGTGAACTAGGTAAGTGCCAGTCATTTTCCAGTTTATCATGGTCTAATATCTATTGCTATTTATAACCTAAACAGTTAAGATAAACTATTTCTTTCTCATATATGTTATAATAAGTAAGTTGATAAAGTGAGAAAGAAAAAAATTTCATTTTTAATCATAAGTTATAAATAAATTTAAAGTTAATTTTTCTTTCTCTCTTTAATTATGACACATATGAGAGAAAAATAGTTAATCTCAACTATCTAAGTTAGATATAATGACAGAAACCAAAATGGAACAAATTTGAAGTTTGAGGATTAAAATGAAACAAAAAATAGTGTTATGGTCAAACTGAAACTTATTCCATAATTTTAGGACCAAAACGGCTATTTGACCTTGTTTATTTATTCAAACAATAAAGTGAAGCCAAGAATCCCCAATAGTGAGTGCCCCGACCATACTCGTCTCCTTCAATTCGTGCTCTGCACTCAATCTTCTCTCAAAATCGAAGTGGAAACCCGAATTCTAACTCACGCCCTCTCATTCTTCGTCTTCTTCGACTTTTCTGTCCAAGAGAAGCAATCGAAGCTATCACTCTATTTCCAAATCGGTGAGTTCCATCTCTCTCTGTGCTGTTTCCTGATCGTAAAAGAAACAAAAAAAATTAGTGGGTTTTGGTTTTGGTTTAGTTGCTGAGTTGCGTTTTTCTTGAGCGTTTTTAGTTGCATTCTTCAGATGTGTTGAAGAGCGAGGAGTAGCTTCAATTGTTTTTTTGTGTGATTCTTGATGTCATTATATGTTAAAAATTTAAATTACAAAAAAAAAAAAAGAAAATAGAAATTTGGTAGTCTTTATTGCTTGTGAAATTTTGATCCATTTTTTTTTTATGGAACTAATTAGCACTGTTAAACGGGCCGGCCCGGCCCGTTACGGGCCACGGGCTAAACGGGCCGGGCCGTTTAGGCCCGTTTTTAAACGGGCCAAATTTTTTAAGCCCAAGCCCGCCCCATTTAGCGGGGGGGCCGGGCCGGCCCGCGGGCCTAAACCCGTTTTGACAGTGCTAGAACTAATGCATTTGTACTAATTAGTGATGGCTTTTAATGTAAAAAGATAATTTTATTAATTCCTTATGGCTCTTGTTGGTTTGTTTATTCACATTACTTTCCACCTATTTTTCTTCTGATGTGATGAGAGGATGAAACCTCTCCATCCATTGGCAAGAAAAAAATAAATGAAAAGAAAATGTTCTTGTTTAGAATGTGAAAGAGTGATGAAAAGATTCATCTTTAGCATGGCATCAAAAGCGGTTTGCAAATGTTGGTTACTAAGATGTTGGTTTGCAAATGTTTGAAAATATATGCTAGCCATGGATTGAATTGTATTACTTCCTTCATTTTCCATTGATTCGATTGATCCTTTTTTTGACTCGTTTTGCAAATCCATTTCCACAAATCTCGTTCTCTCATCGAATCGATGCAGAGCAGTGTTTGTTTTGCCGTAAATGACGTCAGAAACGGCAGTTTCTGGCGGGTTGTATCTCCGGCTCCGTTTTTTGGACAGTCGGGTCACTCAACCCGACAGAGGTTGAAGATGACCTCTTCGCTCATTTTACATTTCTAGTCCTATTTTGTTTTAGTCTTTTGTGTTTTGGTCCCAGCGACTAATAAACAAAAAGAATTTTGCAAAAAAAAAAAGAATTTTGCACAAAATCTGAATTTTTGGGTTTAGTGAATGTAAATCCACGTAGGAAATGTCATGATGGATAAAAAATAAATCAGGGATGTTTTATTTATCCAGTCATCTTGCCACATGTTCAATTCAGAAAAAACAAATTGACCCATAAGTAAAAAAAAATTGACACATCAGCATTGAGTCAAAGTTGGGGACATAATTGAAACTAACGTTTCACATTGGGGGCACAACTGAAACAAATGAAACGTTAGGGGCATAACTGAAAATGACCGCAAATGTTAGGGGCACAAAAGGGTCTTTTGCCTGTAAATTTTTTTAAGGCAAAAGACCCTTTCGTGCCCCTAACGTTCGAGGTGATTTTCAGTTATGCCCCTAACGTTTCATTTGTGTCAGTTGTGCCCCCAATGTGAACCGTTAGTTTCAATTATACCCCCATTTGTGCCCCCAAGGTGAATAAAGTTTAGGGTTTTAAGTTTTTGAACCCTACTCTTGCGCACCCGAAGGTGAAGAAAGAAAACTAGGGAAATTTAGGATTTTTGACTGGTATAAGGCTTATGAAGATGAAGATGAAGATGTCAAAAAAAGTTTAGGGTAGTAATTTTTTGGTTTAGTGAATGTAAATCCACGTAAGAAATGCCATGGTGGATAAAAAATAAATCAAGGATGTTTTATTTATCCAGTTATCTTGCCACATATTTATTTCAGAACAAAAAATTGACACACAAATAAAAAAAATTAACACATCAGCATTGAGTCAAAGTTGGGAACATAATTGAAACTAACGTTTCACATTGGGAGCACAACTGACACAAATGAAACGTTAGGGGCATAATTGAAAATGACCGCAAATGTTAGGGGCACAAAAGGGTCTTTTGCCTATAAATTATTTAAAAATAAAAAAGGGTAAATTACACTTTGGTACCCTGTGGTTTGACCCTATTTCACTTTGGTACCCTNAGAAGTCGGAAAACGCCTGTTAGTCAGAATATTTATCCCAACAACGCCGCTTGTCGTCGTCGCTAATCTCTTCGTCTCTGCTTCTTTCAGGTTTTGCTTCCTTCTTTTAAAATTTTCTTGAATTCGTCTGCATTTTGTGATGTTCATCTTTCTTCGCACATCCTAACTGCAATCTCATATATAGTTATAAATAAAATTAACTTAATGGTTGTATCATCTTGTGATTGGAATGAAGACATTGACATCTTGCTGCCCGTTTCCACAAATCTCTTTTATTAAGTACTGTAATTGAAGTAATCACATATCGGCAGATGAATTTTGCTGAAGTGATCTATTTCATCGGTGATGATTGTGAATACGGTCAGCCCTACTTGGAGTCATTTTTTGTTTTGTTGGAACTTAAAGGTTACTAAAGATTGAGACGATGTAACTTTTCCTTATGGGTGCCAAATGTTATGACTTGAGTTTTAGAGCAATTAAAGAGAAAGACGCAATGATTTTCCAAGGGGTTTGAGTTGCCCAAGTGGCTATGTTGTCAATTTTGTCCTTTTTTAGTCCTTTTCAACTACAGATATTTGTTGTAGAAATAGAAAGATCACAAGGGCAATTTCAGAAAACAAATTTGTAAACAACTTGCTCTTTTAAAGTAGAAAAGATTAGTGATGGCTTTTAATGTAAAAAGATAATTTTATTAATTCCTTATGGCTCTTGTTGGTTTGTTTATTCACATTACTTTCCACCTTTTTTCTTCTGATGTGATGAGAGGATGAAACCTCTCCATCCATTGGCAAGAAAAAAATAAATGAAAAGAAAATGTTCTTGTTTAGAATGTGAAAGAGTGATGAAAAGATTCATCTTTAGCATGGCATCAAAAGCGGTTTGCAAATGTTGGTTACTAAGATTTTATTGACTAAATGTGTTAATTTGCATTATGCATATTTCTGTCTAATATTCTTTTCTTTACAGTATAAGTTGCAGCAGCTGACCCAATCCCTTTGGTGCTCCCAAAATTCCCAGCTTTATCCCTTCACAACATCTTCTCCAAAGATGGAACACTCAGTGGAAGAAGTGGAGAAAATTCTAAAGTACTGTTTTAGGGACAAGAGGCTCCTAGAAGAAGCCCTGACCCACTCTTCCTTCTCTGGTGCTGTCTCCTATGAACGCCTAGAGTTCATGGGCGATGCCGTTTTGGGCCTCGCCATCAGCAACCACCTCTTCCTTGTTTACCCTGATCTGGACCCTGGTCAACTCTCTCTCCTGCGTGCAGCCAATATCAGCACCGAGAAGCTTGCTCGTGTATCCCTCAATTCTGGCTTCTATTGTTATGTCCGCCACAATGCCCCTTCTCTTCAGGACAAGGTTCTGTTTATTTCTGAGATTTTATTTTGTCCTTTTAAAAAATGTGCCTTTTGGTTTGAATGCCTTAACAATCTGGTTGATCGGAGAATAATGAATAAAGCATGTCTGCTTGTCCATCTTGTTTTTTGACCTATTGGTCACTGATGAGTAGAATGTTAAAAACTAAAATTTCAGAATTATATTGGGTCAAATTCAATACCAGATAGTTGACGTGTGTATTTGTTATCAGATAAAAAAGATATTGGTCTGATAGTTGAAGCTTGATAACTCTGTTTAAGGTCATAAAACATGCAGGGAAGTGATTCCGCTGTCTTATGCTGAATTTCTAATTAAATCTTGAAGGTAAGAGAGTTTGCCAAGGCTGTGAGTAAAGAAGATGACCCTGTTAGCTATGGCGGATCCGTCAAAGCTCCCAAAGTTCTTGCCGACATTGCGGAGTCAGTTGCTGGTGCTGTATATGTCGACGTCGGATACGACCTCGAAAAATTATGGGTGGTATGTACAAGCATTTTTATAGTTTGTTTGGATGAATCCAAAGGAAATCGCTATCGCCTATGACATCACGAGTTGCTGTTCATGAATGGAACAGAATAAATCTATAGAGGAAAAACATAAATGATTATTGTGTAAAAGGAAGTATGATTATTACTAAAATATTTGTGTTGATTGCTTTGTTGGGCGGTATTCTTCATGGAAATGAATTGGAATTTGGGTTACTTATTTTTGGAAACAGTATAACACAATGAAATTTGACTATTTTTTTTTCTCTTCCTTCCATTGTGGGAAAAATTGGAAGAAGTTCATAAAATTTCAGGGTAAAAATATATGCTAGCCATGGATTGAATTGTATTACTTCCTTCATTTTCGAGGCTTTTTTTGTATCCTTTTGTTTTGTCCTCTTGGATTTTGTACTTTATTATTGTTATTATTTCTTAATAAATAGTGAATCATAAGCAAGCTATTTAGGTGTTGAAACTATGAACTCTATGTGAACTAGAAGATCATTACATAACAGTGTTGATAGTAGCTTCTCTTTTTTTTTCTTATATTCTTGGCATAATTGTGAAGAGAAATAGTTGTTTCTTACAGATATTTAGAGGCATTTTGGAGCCACTAGTGACGCTACATGATCTCAAGCAACAACCACAACCTGTGACGATGCTTTATGAGCACTGTCAGAAAAATGGAAAAACAATTTACCTAAAACATTGGAAAAGTGGTTCAAAAACCTGTGCTGTTGTCTTTGTTGATGGACAGCCTGTTGCCACAGCTTCTTCTGAGCAGAAGGACATTGCAAGGCTTAATGCTGCTAAGGCAGCATTGTTTAAATTAACAAATATGCTTCCTGCTAATGATGAAATACATGCCTTTCACCATAGAAGAATTGATGGTCCCTTTGAGATTGTTGCTGCTAAACCCAAGTTACATGATCTTTGTTTGAAGAACAAATGGGCAAAACCAGAATACCGGTAAGATCGATACTTTCATTTGCAAGGATGTTAGGAAATTGTTTGTGCAAATTCCAGATTCAATTTCTCTATAAAACCTGATACATTCTTGTCTTTTGCTTTCCTAGCTAGCTGTGTTAATGACATTGAAACATCCTATCAATAGAGATTGGAATACCCTCCTCTTTGTTTTATTTAAACTTCCAATTAATAGAGTTGATTGTTACCCTCACTCTACTTCACCTCACCCTAGTATATTTTGGTTAGACGTGAACATAGGCCTCAAAGCCTCCTCACCCTGGTAGAAAGTGAATATGGGCTCAATAATAAAAGCCTGAAAAATAATCAGCTTGTCTTTTAAAAGCCCGAATAAATACAAGCTGGGTTTGGGCTTTTTTTGAATGCTGACCAGAATAAAAAACAGGCTCCTGGGCCCAGGCCTACATTTTAATTATTATTAGTATTTTGGCTAAAGTGCACTTTTGGTCCCATAACTTTGGCAAAGGTCTCAATTTGGTCCCATAACTTTTGAAAACGTCTCACTGTTGGTCCTATGCTGATTTCCATCCATTATCTGCTGTTAAAAATGATCTGACCTACTAAATTGGATGATGACGTGGCAAATATGGGTGAAGTTATGGGATGAATGGAAATCAGTTTGGGACCAACGGAGGGATGTTTTTCAAAAGTTATGGGACCAAAATTGCAACAATATGGGATCAAATTGAGATCTTTACCAAAGTTTTGGGACCAAAAGTGCACTTTATCCTAGTATTTTTAAGAACTCATCCTGTGATCAAGCCTAATTTTGGTGCATGTCAAGTTCAATGTTCTTTTAGTTTGTGAGAGGTTGCTTCTATCCATATTTGAATCTCTCTTGTAAACTAGTTTTAACTTGTTCCTCTGCATTGATTCCCAGGATTGAGAATGAAAACGGTCCTGCCCATGATAAGAAATTCGTCTGCTCTGTTCAGATAAATACTTCATCACAAGGTATACTGTGCATGAAAGGAGACGAAAAACCGAGAGTGAAAGAAGCAGAGAACTCTGCAGCTTCCTTGATGATCCGGGCATTAGAATCTGTTGACTATCGTTGTAACTTGTAAATTGTGATGCTGGGACTTGTTACTTTGGGACAATGATGTTCCATCTTATAATTGATTATGTTGTTATTGGGAGGCAAATTTTGTTATGGTTGTATATGAACAGGTGTGTTGCTTCCTGATTAACTTTCTTTATTGTATCTTTAGAAGAGCAGGATTGTCAATTAGGATGTTTATATTAGCTTTGTTAATTCTTCTGTATATCTTGCCTTTATCCCTTCTATCAAATGAATGTCTTGACCAAAAAATGTGACAAACAAACCCTTTACATGGCTGGAAATGAAAATATTTTTTGTAGGGCCATTGTTGTTCATCTATATTTATATTATTATATATGTTGAGGAGCCTTCTAGTAGTCGATCTTTTAAAACTATAGTATAAAATAAATATATTAAATAATTATATTACAATTAAATATAAAAAATTATAATTTTTACCCTATTTTTAGGAACTTACATACATGAATCACAAATCTCCATTGTTAACTACACATGTTAGTGCTGGCAAAAAAAAAACTACTCATATAAGTGCTCCACCATATCTTTATTTTATAATATAATTTTAAATTTTGATAATTCAAATATTACATTCATATTTGCGTGTCTGTTAGGGCACACAAAACCCTTAGTATAATATATTAACAATATATTAACAAGGGTCAATTCTAAACTTGTCAAATAAATGCTATGAAGCATGGACACTTCATTTTGAAGGCGTGTCGCCGTGTCAGACACGTGTCTGTGTCCGACACCCGTAAGACACCCACACGACACATATTTATAAATTTTTAAATATAAAATCAATTTTTTGTGACTTTAACATGACAAACGATATATCTGAATATTGAACTTATGTGTCATTGTAATGGTTTTCTTTTTAGATTGAGATGTATGTTGGTTAAATATTGGTTTAGTCATCTATAAAATCTCTATTAGTATGACGTGTTTGTAATTTTTTAAAAAGTTGGTGTAGAAATCAAATATATATTTTGAATCTCCATTTGTTAAGTTTGAATCTCTTTAGGTAGTCATGTGGCAGAATATGATTTACAAGTATGACACCAAATATATGTTTGGATATTTTTTCATAAAACAAGTTAATAATTTGACAACTAATAGATTATCTTCTTTTTTAATAAATATAAAAAACCATCTACTATATAAAATTAGTGGAGAACCAACCATTATGCAAGATGTTGTCTGTCTCAAGAATATTTAAAATGATAAAAAAGTTTACTCCTATTTGACCGAAATGTATATGGTTCAAGAATGAATTTTGTCTAACTTATTAATATATGTTACAATTAGATCATTCTAAACTAAAGTGCCTCAGAATACTTATTAAATTATATGTACATAAATTAACTTAATAGTTCATTAAGCAATACAAAATTCCCTATATATAATAATCTTAAAAAGCACTTATAAAATTCACGTGGAAATACAACTATCAATTGCGCTTCAGATATTTAAAACATTTAAAAAACACTAAAATTAAAGCACTATAGATTGTCTCATTTAAATTTTCTCATTTACAAGTATGACACAAAATATATTTTTAACAAGTGTTTTGAATTGATTGATGGAGAAATATCTGAACAAGTGTATTGTATATATTTATTTTAAATTAAAAGTGTATTGTTTATAGTTTCTCCATCAAAATATATACAAGTGTATTGTTTATAGAAATATCTGAACAAGTGTATTGTATAAATTAAATCAAACTTTTGAAATTTTCTCATATACAAGGTGCGACCATTTCTATTATTTAAATTCCAAAGCGAGCGACACCCAGTGTTAGCAGAGGATATGGAGTGACCATGATGAAATTGCGTTACTCAATGGCATACTTGAGTTCTCTAGTACGACGATCTCGATCTATTTCACGATTTCGTCAAGGAGGCTCTTCATGCTCATATGTCGATTCATCAATTGTCTAATAAGATTCGGAGGTTGAAGAAGAAGAGAAATACTGGTAAAGTGTATAACCCATCGAAGCCACACCTGAAGAAAGCCTATGAGTTGTCGAAGATGGAGGAACTAGAATGCCAAAGCCACAGAAGAAAAATCAAAAGTCTAACAACATTGATACTGATAATAAAAATGCTGTTGGTAGATCTTTTATGAGTTTAGCTGAAACGATGCTGTTTGAAAGAAGTCCCGGTCTGTCTTTGTTTGATGGAGAAACTATAAACAAGTGTTTTGAATTGATTGATGCAACAAAGAGGGCTGAATTAGAAGATCAATGGAAGAAACTGCAAAATGGAGCAGAATTAGTTAAGAATCAGGCTGCTGATTTGATATGGGAAGCATACAAGTCATCAAGCAAATAGGATTGTATTTATTGTTAGGTATCATCATTTATTAGTTTGCTTTGTGAATTTTGGGCTAGCGGGATTATGTTGTAGTTTATTTTTTCTGTTTGTTTTCGATTAAGATGCAGAGTGAAGTAGCGACCCTTTACTGAAATCCTCACATGTGCTACCCAACACTGGTTTATAGTTCTGGTTTATAGCCCTTCTAGCTGAGCTTTGGGGAATTTTGCTTGGCATTCAATTCTGCATCATTAGAAATTTTTTTAACGTCATGTTTGAATCTGATTCTCAAATGGCTCGTAAACTTATTCATGATCTGGAATTGCCATCTTCTCATTTACATGCTCCTTTGGTTCTCAATTGCAGGTCAGGGCTAGGTGTTTTGCATGCTGACATTAGACACGTTTATCGCGAAGCAAATGCTTGTGCTGACTCGATTGCAAAGAGAGCACTTATGAACAAAAATGATCTTCTGATTTACAACGACACTCCCCTGAATTGTCTTCTGTGTATGAGGATGATCTGGCTGGTAAGAGCTTCTGTAGGAAAGTAGGTGTAGGTTGTGTAAGTGTATATAGACTAAAGTAGTTAGAGATAGTTAGTTAGAACTGATTTTCTGTTATTTCTGTTACTGTGCTTAGGCTTACTCATTAGCTTTGTTATTCAGCTAGTGATAGTCTATAAATACCTTACTGTAACTCATTTTCCAATATATGAAAATATATCTTTTCTGAAATACTTACAGGTTGATGTATTAGTTTCTGATGTATTTTGCTTTTGGTTGCTTTGCTTCGCTGAATATTGTTCTTATGTTCCTTCGTTGTACTCGGTTTCTTTAATTAATGAATTGCTTTCTAGGGAAAAAAAAGGAAGAAGATTTTCCAGTTTAAGGTCCGTGCAAAATTATTTGTTTTGTGTTGCTTTTATGTAGATTGATAAGGATAAAAAATGAGATGGATAGTCTGGTTTTGTTTATAAATTTGGAAAAATAAAGTATGTGCCAAATAGTAAAGTAGTGAATTTTTTTTCTTTGATTTTGTGATTAAACATAAAACAGTAAACTTTATTAAATTCGTCTCATGCTAACAGTATGAAGGTTCGTGAAGATGGAGCTGGAATTGGGGAACCGATAGGTTGATATAGTTAGTTCCCTAAGCTTGTTTACATCCAGTGCAGTTTCATAAGATAATAGAACCAATGAACATCAGTTTGTCTATGGTTAGGCCTCAATTTGTACCAACTCAACCCATGAACATTCATAGTTTACACCATGTTCAAACAACAAGAATGTGTTAATATTGAGAAAAAAAAAGAAAACTAGATTCCTCAATAGTTTCTTCTGGAAGATACAGAATGTCACAGATATGTAACAAATATTGAACAATTATAACATCCTCTTCTCCTCTTCTGCAGCATCTGGATAGGGAAGTGGATTCTCTACATTTTTATTCTTTGCAATTTTTCATGCATTTTAAAGAGATACAGGAAGATGTAGAGAGAGAAAGTATGAGTTTTACAAAATAATAAATATTTGGGACTCACACCTTCTCTCTCTACCTCTTCTTATATCTCTCTAAAATGCACAAAAATGCAAAGAGGACAATGCAGAGGATCCAGGTCCCATGGGTAGCTGCACCAAAAGTCAATAGCAAAAATAATACAAGTGTACCTTCCAGTGAAGAGATGATAAAAACATAACAAATATTGAACAATTATAACAATGAAGAAAAATAATGAGCAAAAGTATCGGTTTTTATAATTGTAAGAACTGAGTCAAATTTCAGGTTAAATTACCTTGCATTTTCATATCATTAAAAAATAACAAATAACCCAATCTGCATCTGAGATAGTGGGCCACAAGTTATAAAACAGATGTGTCTCAAGAACTGAATAATGTTCTGGTGGCTTTACATACATAAATAAATGGATTTGGAACTCTAAGACACATGGAGTCACTCCAATGTTATATAAATCAGCAATAAAACAAAAGAAATTTAAAAATAATAATAATAATAATAAATAAACATGTGGAACTTGATAATTGGCTAACTATATAGATAATGGGAGAGAGAAAGTATTAGATGAGATTTAAGAAAGTGAAAACTTATTATTTGGTCTTTTAATTTTTACACTTTTAACGATTTAGTCCTTAAATAATAGAAATATACTATTTAATCACTGAATAACTATAAATGTCAAATCAAACGTTATATACATATTTATATGTCCGTTAAGGCACGAAAAGCCCCTAGTTAGTTTATATGAGTGGATGATATTCCTAAAATAAACGAGATCGGTATATATAATTCCCCATTATTCTCATGTTGGATGTTTATATAATTCCTCTTACAAAACTAATTTGAAAAATGACATTGTGTAATTTTTGCAAAAAATTGTGAAGTTCATTCTCCTTCTACTGAATGCATGGTTTTTTGGATTAAAATGTATTTATTTTTCAGATTTAGGACTAGTTTGTAATTTTAACATTTTTCCAATATTTTCAAAATTACAATTTGACCCCAAATTTTTTTTATAATTTTCATTTTAGTCCTCAAATATTATGGTTCATGGACGTTTTTGTAAATTTTGAAAAAAATTGGGAGCATTTTGTAATTTTTGCAAAAATTTATAAAATTCATAAACTGCGTAGTTTTGATACAAATTTGGGTTGGGTTTGAGTTGGTTAAAATGATAGTTGGGTTGAGTTGGGTTAATGGGTTGGGTCAATTTTTGCCACCCTTAATTTAAAGTGATTAAATAAATAGGAAACTTCAAAATAGGATAGAGCATCTATATTATAGATGCTCTATTCTATATTGTTACACGACTTCAAAGCTTGCATATATCGGGTCAATTTTTGCCACCCCTAATTTAAAGTGATTAAATAAATAGAAAACTTCAAAATAGGATAGAGCATATATATTGTTACACGACTTCAATCCTAATATTTATACACAATCTAACAATATTTTGAAAAGAAGAAAACAAACTTTATTTTTGGCTTCTCATCTCAACGTGTATAATTATTATATGCAAGTAGACCTATTTAGCAGCAAACTTGATGAGAAAGCCAATTATTATTATTATAATTTATTATTGTTATTTTATTATTTGAAATCTACTTCATCTCTGAACAAACTCACAGTATAAAGAAGATAAAATGTAAAATGATATTCTCTGATTTCATTAATGAACTGATAGATATTTATACACTCACTAATGACTAAACTGAACACAACAGAAAACTATTTACACCAGAAACTAATAACAAACTAAAACTAATTTCTAACAAATATACCAACTCATGCCAACTCAGCTGCCACATATACACTACTCTCTATAGCCCCCCCTCAAGCTGGAGACTGATGAAAATCAGACAGGCCCAGCTTGGAAACAATAGCAGAAAAAGGTACACTCCCCAAAGGCTTAGTAAAAATGTCTGCCAACTGATTTGTAGAAGTAACATGCTGTGGTGAAATGAACCCAAGCTTGTATTGATCCCTTACTAGATGACAATCAATTTCAAGATGTTTCGTGCGCTCGTGAAAAACAGGATTGGCCACTATGTGCAAAGCAGCCTGATTATCACAGAAAAGAGGAATTGAATCAGACAATTTCACTGAAAAATCAGCAAGCAAGTAAGATAACCACTTCAATTCACAAACTGTAGATGCAAGACTTCGGTATTCAGCCTCAGCTGAACTGCGAGAAACAGTGGTCTGCTTCTTAGTTTTCCAAGAAACTAAACAACCACCAATAAAAATACAGTAACCTGTAAGAGACCTGCGAGTTAGGGGACAAGCTCCCCAGTCAGCATCACAATAAGCAACTACTTTCATATCATGACCAGCAGGAAAAAATAGACCTTGAGCAGGATTGTTCTTCAAAAATCTCAAAATATGTAAAGCAGCTTCCCAATGATGTTCATAAGGCTGCTGCATAAACTGACTTAATGATTGTGTAGCATATGCAATTTCAGGTCTGGTAAAACCAAGATAAAGAAGTCTACCAATAAGCCTGCGAAACTTTTCAGGATCTTTGAACAATACCCCCTTATTTAACAAGTGGTGATTAGATTTAACCATAGGAGTAGCAACAGGTTTAGCACCTGATAATCCTGCATCAGAAATCAAATCAAGCACATACTTTTGTTGGTTTATATAAATTCCCTGAGGAGAACGAGCAATTTCCAAACCAAGAAAATACCGAGCAACACCAAGACCTTTAATGGTGAATTCAGTATCAAGAAATTTCTTCACTTCAGTAATAAGAGATAAACTATCACTAGCAACCAAAATATCATCCACGTATACTAGCAAGGAGATAAAACCATGAGCAGTTTTTTTGATAAACAAACAACTATCATTCTTTGATTGCAAAAAACCAAAAAAAATAAGTTTTTGTGTCAAAGCAATGTTCCATTGTCTAGAAGCCTGCTTAAGACCATATAAACTTCGTGTAAGCTTGCAAACTTGACCCTTATCAGCCTTAGAATACCCTGGAGGAGGAGTCATGTACATACTTCTTCATCCAAATAACCATGAAGAAATGCATTATTAACATCCAATTGATGTAATAACCATCCTTTAGCAGCTGCCAAAGCAAAGAAAGTTCTAACTGTAACAGATTTTGCCACGGGAGAGTAACTATCAGAAAAATCAACACCCTCAACCTGATTATAACCCTTAGCTACCAAACGTGCCTTGTATCTCTCAACACTACCATCAGCTTTTAACTTTGTCTTATATACCCACTTACACCCAATTGCTTTCTTGTGAGGAGGAAGATCAACAACAGACCAAGTATTATTTCGTTCAAGAGCATCAATCTCAAGTTGCATAGCTGCCTGCCACTCAGGAATAACTTTTGCTTCACTATAGGAATGAGGTTCTTTGATTTGAGTAACATTACCCAAAAAACTGATATAGGAATTAGAAAAACAAGAAGGAACAACATAAGGAAAAGCAGGTGGAGTATGTGAAGAAGAAGTAGGGACAGAGCAAGTGACATACTCATTATGCCACTTGGGAGGATTTTTAATTCGAGTACTTCTTCTAGGTGCAGAAGGAAGCAAAGAATCTGCAGAACTAGAAGAAGATGGAGAAGAAGAAGAAGGCAAAGATTCTGTAGTGGGTAAAGAAGAAGAAGAAGATGAAGTAGACAAAGGAATAGGATCATCAGAACAAGAAAAATCCCCAGTTGATGGAAACAAAGTCAAACTGGGAGGAGAAGAAACTACATGTTGTTGTTTAAAAGGAAAAATATCTTCATAAAAAATAACATCCCTAGAAACAATAACTTGCTGTGTGTCTAGGAGAAAAATCTTGTAAGCTTTCTGACCAGGAGGATATCCAACAAAAATACCTTTAAAAGCTCTAGGCTCGAATTTGGACTTATGAGGATGAGTATTAGTAGCATAACACAAGCAACCAAACACTTTCAAGTATGAATAAGATGGATATGAACTAGTTAAAACCTCAAAAGGTGATTTCCAACCAAGTATTTGAGTAGGCAACTTGTTTATGATAAATGTAGCAGCTAACATAGCCTCCCCCCAAAATTTAGTAGGTACACCAGAATTAAACAACAAAGCTCGAGCTACCTGAGCAAGATGTCTATGCTTCCGTTCAACCAAACCATTCTGCTGAGGGGTATATACACAACTTTTCTGATGCACAACACCAAGAGATTTAAACAAAGATTGACACTGAGTGCTCAAAAACTCAAGACCATTATCTGTTCTGATAGTTTTAACAGTTGTCTTAAACTGATTTTCAACATATTTAAAAAAATCAGTTAAAAGAGAAACTGTCTGAGATTTAACACGCATCAAGAAAGTCCAAGTAGATCGAGAAAAATCATCCACTATAGTCAAAATATAACTAGCACCAGACAAAGATAACTCTCGATAAGGCCCCCGAATATCCACATGTATCAATTCAAAAATATGAGTAGTATTAGTAACACTGACTGGAAAGGACAAACGTGTCTGTTTAGCAGCATGACAGACATCACAAGGTTTATGAGATTGAGCAGGAAAAGGCAAATGACTAAGTACAGTAGATGAAGGATGTCCTAAACGATCATGCCACAAAGAATCCTTAGGACTAGACATTATTTCTTTAAAAAAAACATTACAACAGGAATCAAATTGTGCAGGAATGGAATCAACTATAGGAGAGTCCAACAAGAACAAATGCTGATCCATTCGAGCAACTGCAACAATTTTCTGGTTACTCTGGTCCTGCACAAGACAATGACTCTTGTGAAAAATGACTTGAAAATCAGAATCATGTAGCAAACGACTAACTGAGATGAGATTGAAATGAAAATCCGGAACAAAAAGAACATTCTTCAATGTCAAAGATTCAGAAAGTATAGCATCACCAATGAGAGTAACCAATTTCAAAGTACCATCAGGTAATTGTACTGTTCGTTTATCTGGAGGCTTTTTCAAGTTAGAAAGTAAAGAAGATATACCACAAACATGATTAGATGCTCCGGAGTCAAGAATCCACTTTAAACTAGGATTATCAGAAGAATTAGAAGCCGAAGTACCTGCAAAATCGGCAAAGTATGCTGCAGATATAGGATTCTCCTCAATAGCAGACTTAGAAGATTTCATATATTTCTGCATTTCCTTCTGAAACATCTCAGAGAAGGAATTAGTAGAAAAAGAAACATCCGAAGAATCAGACGGAACCACAGCATGAGCAGAAGCTTTTTTATCTTTTTGTTTGTCAAACCACTCTGGAATACCATGTTTCTTAAAACAAGATTCTTCCAAATGACCTTGACGATGACAGAAATTACAATAACGGTCCTCCTTTTTAAAACTATCTTTCTTTTTAGTAAAATTCTTCTGAAAAGAATTAGAGGATTTTGACAATAAGGCACTCGCCTCAACAGGAGAAGAATGAGACACAGATGTGCGTTGTTGATTAGTAACAAGAGCCACCATAGAATACACTTTATCAATAGATGGAAAAGGATCTAACAGCAAAATATTATTCACAGTTTGATCATAAGATGAATCAAGTCCCATCAAAAAATCCATAACTGCATCAGATGAAGAATTACTCTCAAGTGTAGAAAACGCACCACATGAACAGCCACAAACACAACGCGGCACAGGTTGCATACAATAGAGTTCATCACGTACCTTCTTGAGCTTGTTGGAGTACAAAGGCAAAGAATCAGTACCTTGAGTCATCCTATGAACCTCTTTTCGAAGCTGAAAAATCCGCACTCGATCAGAGCCACCAAATTTCTCTTCCAATTCCTTCCACAGAGCACGAGCAGAAGGAGTATAGATGTATGCTTCAGCTACATCCTTAGTCATAGAGTTCAACAACCAGGACACAACCATTGAATCAACGAGCGACCATTGAATATAGGAGCTGGAAGTAGAATCAGTAGGACGTGAACAAGATCCATCAAGAAAACAAAGTTTATTTTTAGCGTGAAGTGCGATTTGAACTGATCGACGCCAGAGCAAGTAATTGGTTAGGGTAAGATGAATAGAAACAAGTTGAAGGCCAGGGTTATCAGAAGGATGAAGGTAAAGAGGATCAGTACGATATTTGGCCTCATCCGGAACGGAAGAAGTAGTAGTAGAAACAGAGGAAGCGGAAGACAAGGAAGAAGACGAAGCCATGGATTCTGGATCTAGATCTCTGATACCATGAACAAACTCACAGTATAAAGAAGATAAAATGTAAAATGATATTCTCTGATTTCATTAATGAACTGATAGATATTTATACACTCACTAATGACTAAACTGAACACAACAGAAAACTATTTACACCAGAAACTAATAACAAACTAAAACTAATTTCTAACAAATATACCAACTCATGCCAACTCAGCTGCCACATATACACTACTCTCTATAATCTCAACGCAGCCATATAATTAAAAAATTAAAAAAGAAAAATAAAATCACCCACTCTCTCTCCCACTCACTCTCCCCACTTCTTTAAAAAAATAAATGAATTAAAAAACTACAAAAAACAATTAAAAATTAAAAATGCCACTACTCTTTCCCCACTCACTCTCCCCATATGAGGTAATTTCAAATTGGTCCTAAATATTTTATAATTTCTCAAATTGGTCCCAAACTTACTCTTTTATCAATATAAAAATTTAATATAATCTTCAACTTTAAATCAATTCAAACGTTAAGCCCCTAGTTATATATATACTCCAAATAGCATAGACTTAACTCATATTGCAGAAACAAATTGTTAACGAAAAGTAATTCTCACACTAGAAGAGTACCTTGTGACGTCTATACATGTTTGAAGGAGAAATTATATTGAATGCATAAACTTGGTTTAAGATAGAGAGACAGGAGAGAAAACAACATAAACACTTGCAAAATTGATTTCGGAACAATTTCGAGACCGATTTGAGTGATATTTGAGGGTAGGTTAAAGTTTTCTTGAGGTTTCTTAGACTCTCTGCTCCGGCAGTTCCCGACCATTTTCCGGTGAGAAAACTGTGTTTTTTTGGTGGGTCTAAAGTTTATGCGTTTTTTCAGTTTAGTCCCTGCGCTTTTTTCTTTATTCCACTTTTCTTCTTTTTTTTTTTATTGGTTCATTTGCTGAGGGATTTATGGATTAGGGACCAAATAGACACGTTTGGAAGAGTTATGGAATGCTTTGCATTTTTGTTTTGACTGCTAGGGACTAAAATGAAGGAGATTTGAAGGTTTCTGAGCTAATATGTAATTTTAGGGTTTGCTTTGCTCTCAGCCAGCGTAGATGGAGATGAAAAGATGAAGTAATTTTTTGGTTTAATGAATGTAAATCCACGTAGGAAATGCCATGGTGGATAAAAAATAAATCAATAATGTTTTATTTATCCATTCATTTTGCCACATGTTCAATTCAGTAAAAAAAATTGACACGTCAACATTGAGTCAAAGTTGGGGGCATAATTCAAACTAATGTTTCACATTGGGGGCACAATTGACACAAATGAAACGTTACGGGTATAACTGAAAATGACCGCAAACGTTAGAGGCAGGAAAGGGTCATTTGCCATAAAATAAAAAGGTATCTATATGTATAGATATATTATAGTTGCACAAGTCTAAGAAAAACTTTGTCATAATTAAACCTAAACTTCTTGATTTTATAGATATGCTTTGAGTTATGATACTTATCTCTTGAAAGTCTTGAAGCTTGAAGCTTGAACTTTGAATTGTGATCTTTTCATTTGAGGACTCTCCAACTCCTTTGTCAGGAACTCTTTATTCTTTTTCCATCTCTTGGGGTATAATTCTTTTTCTATTTTATTCCTTGTTCCTTTTGTTTTTCCGAAACTCTAACCATCTATTGCTTTTAATTGTAGTTGTTCTTGTTAGGTCGCCATGCATGGCTCGAACTAAACAAACCTCTCGTGCCACAAATTTGGAAGTTGATCATTTCACAAGATCAGAGAGATTTCCGGTAGGCGCTGGAATGAACAGAGATAATACTGACAACACTACTCTAGAGAGCATGGAGCATACACCAAGGTCTAGCATGGAGCATACACTAAGGACTAGTCAGCTTAGAAATTCAGAGACAAGGAGCGCTGAGGGCGTTGTTCACAATAGTGTGGACCGCATTTCCAAGCGCAACATAGGACCTAGGATGCCTCGAGCTTCAGAGACTAGGAGTGCTAAGGACGTTGCCCACAATAGCGTGGACCACGTTCCGAAGCAAATTACAAAGACTAGGAGGCTTCAAGATTCAGAGATTGGGAGTGCTGAGGACGTTGCCCACAATGTCGTGGACCACGTTCTGAAGCAGTGGAGACCTCAAGACGCCGAAGCTAATAGTGACGTTGAAAGCACAGACACTCACACTAGGGAGGAGGGCAATGATGACTCCACCAATGGTTCTGATGACTCCAACAACACACCCTTCTCTATTACTGACAAACCAGTCCCTCATATGACTCCATTTCGAGAATGCATCAAGATCCTTCCAGTGATTGCATCCCCCTTGCCTGATTGCAACACGCTCAGGAATCCTCCAAGTATTGCTGGGGAAAGTGACAAATGGTTAATGACAACATTCTTAGGCTCCGCAATTGCTAGAGGCGATGTCTTTCCCAGTAAAGTCAGCATTGCTACCAATGCCAACCCCACCAAAGGCTGGTCAAAGTGGGTAGCAACAGTGTCAAAGGACATAGACAATAAAGTTATTATGGATGATGTCGACATCTCAAGAGCCTTTTACATCTTGTCCAAGTTTCATGTTTCTCGCAACGAGGACGACTTAGGCTTTTTGATTCAGCGGTGGAGCACAACATCTCGCACTTTCTTTGCCAGTTGGGGAGAATTCACTCCCACATTAGAGGATGTGCACATGTTGTTGAGACTGCCTGCTCTTGGAGACTTTGACATTACCTCATCCCAAGCTCTGCGTTCCTCAATGATCGAGGTTGCTAAATCCTTGAAGGAGTCTCCCAAGACCAACTATCTTGGATGGGTAAAATACTTCTTCGGGGTCGTTGATAGAGAGGGTAATGTGACACAAGAGAGCCCCATGGCGAGGAGTCCCGTAGTTCTCCCAACTCTGATATCCTTTTGCCTTGACCGATACGTGTTTCCTGGTCCCCCTCATGACAAGATCAATCCGACAATTTTTACACTTGTTGCACTCCTTGCTTCTGGTCGCAGGCTTCCGCTAGCTCCTCTTTACCTCAGAATGATATATTCTCGATTAGACCAGCTATATCTACAAACGAGGATTTCGTCGAGAAGATATACAGTGAGATCCTTTGCAGACGTTGCTTTCCTCCAGATGTTCCTTTTTGAGAGGTTCAATAGCTATGGTCCTTCTCGTTTGATTAATGACATAGGTACTATGCGTTATTGGGCAAGGATGTGAGAAGCTGGTCGACGAAAACCCCCACAGAAAGATGTCTTAGACCAAGACAACCTCTTCATAGCGCATCCCTATACAATAAGGCACAAGTGTAAAAATGGTCGATTTGATGTTGTCATGAAGGGGACCAGGAAACCCGTATTGGTCCAGCCAAAAAGATATCAGAGCTGGGAGAACTAAGGGACTCCTCGCCATGGGGCTCTCTTGTGTCACATTATCCTCTTTATCAACGACCCCGAAGAAGTGTTTTACCCATCCAAGATAGTTGGTCTTGGGAGATTCCTTCAAGGATTTAGCAACCTCGATCACTGAGGAACGAGAGCTTGGGATGAGGTAATGTCAAAGTCTCCAAGAGCAAGCAGTCTCAACAACACGTGCACATCCTCTAATGTGGGAGTGAATTCTCCCCAACTGGTAAAGAAAGTGTGAGATGTAGTGCTCCACCGCTGAATCAGAAAGCCTAAGTTGTCCTCGTTGCGAGAAACATGAAACTTAGACGAGTTGTAAAGGGCTCTTGAGATGCCGACATCATCCAGAATAGCTTTATTCTCTTTGTTCTTTGACACTGCTGCTACCCACTTTGACCAGCCTTTGGTGGGGTCAGCCTTGGTAGCAATGCTGACCTTGCTGTGAAAGACATTGCCTCTAGTAATTGTGGAGCTTAAGACTGTTGTCATTACCCATTTGTCACTTTCCTCGGCAATACTTGGAGGATTCCTGAGTCTGTTGTCTTCCTTTGTTTTCAAAGAGGAACGAGCCTTCAAGATTGAGTCAAGTACACCTTTGCAATCGGGCAAGAGGAATGCAATCACTGGAAGGATCTTGATGCCTTATCGAAATGGGGCCATATGAGGGACTAGCTTGTCAATAATAGGGAAAGGTGTGTTGTTGGAGTCATCATTGCCCTCCTCCCTAGTGTCAATGTACATGCTTTCAATGTCATTATCAGCTTCATGATCGCGAGGTCTCCACTGCTTCGAAACATGGTCCACGTCATTGTGGGCAACGTCCTCAGCACTCCCAATCTCTGAATCTTGAAGCCTCCCATTCTTTGTGATTTACTTCGAAAAGTGGTCCACGCTATTGTGGGCAACATCCTTAGCACTCTTAGTCTCTGAAGCTCGAGGCATCCCAGGTCCTGCGTTGTGCTTCATAACGCGGTGCACGCTATTATAGAAAACGCCCACAACCCTCCCTGTCTCTGAATCTTTAAGCTGGCTATGAGGGGAGATGGGGCGCATGATGCGAGAAAGTGGAGATGAGGTAACTGTCAGCTCAAGAGTTGACGCAAGAAGGTGACGTGGCTATCTTGAGAGGTAACTGTCAACTCAAGGGGTTGACAAGGGAAGGTGATGTGGACATAGGCAATGAAGGAGGGTCTGAGCTCAAAGGAACATCACTTCATTTACTAAAACTAAGTTCTTACCTTACTTACTCAAAGCGATCGTGACCAAGCACGAAGAAGCCTTTACTTCAATCTTACCAAGCCAAACCCTAGGGTTGTTCCCGGGGAAGGTGGGAGGAGGCGTCTCCCTTCCTTCACAACATTCCTTACCTTGTCTAAGTAAGGATGTTGCGGGTGGCAAGTGGCCTATGTCAAGCCTATATAAGGTGTCTTGCTCTTATATACTTGGACATCTCTTAGACACCTTGAAGGCTTCCTCTTGATTGTTCGCCCCTTAGATGCTTTGGAGGCTACGCCTAGGAGGCATTAGACTCTTGCTATGAAGGTACTCAATCAATTATTTATTTTATAATTAATTAATTATAAAAATAGGAGCGATGTAGGACAGAGTTCTTCGACTGTGGAAGAGAAATTTGAAAATAAAAATTTGAATAAGTGAGAGAGACACCCAGTATACTGTATACATTATTTGGTTTTCTCTATCTTATTCATTCCTTCAATTTTTGCACTATATCTCTATCTTATTCATTCATTCATTCCTTCAATATATTGACGACTAATAATTTTGTCAAATCACTATAAATTTAGAAAAAAATAAGTCTGTAATATTATTAAATTAAATAAAAAACCCCAAATATGTTGAGTGAATATCGATGATCTTATTGGCCATCATTTAACTAATTAAATACGGTCCATAATTTACTCTCTTGTGTATCAAATTAAATTAAAAAATAAGTAATTGATATATTAAATATCCGATTAATTTGTGATCAGCATAGTAAGTAGCCTTAATTCTCTCATTTTGATATCTCTAATTTCATTCTTTTATATCATTTTCAAATTTCAAAATGGCATATCATGATTCTGACTCATTTATTATTATATATAAGGGTAAATTATATAAAATGGCCCTGTGGTTTGACCCTTTTTCAGATACGGTCCATGTGGTTTAAAAAGTTTCAAATTGGGGCATGTGGTTTCCTCTGTTAGCAAATAGGGATATGAGGTTTTTTTCCATCCAAAATTTAACAAAAATTTTAGCTAAAATACTATTTTAAGTCCTTAACTATTAACATTTATGCTTTTTACTCCCTAAAGGACTTTAACACAAAACAAAGAAAAGTTTCATACTAATAAATGAAATTTCACCTTCTTCATTCATCTTTCTCTCTTAGTTTCGTTTTTACAACGCCTCCCAATCATCTTCTTCAAGCTCTTCAAAATCCCTTCTACCTCTGAAGAATACAAAGTTCTAAGTTCTAACACGTACATATTATAAATCCATGTCTGTTGTTTTATTTCTCAAATTCAGGTTCAAATTTCTCAGAATCCGCCGCCATGGAAGTAGACCAAGATGGGGCCGAAGAGTACCTCTTCAAAGTCGTCAAAATCGGCGATTCCGCAGTCGGCAAATCCAACTTGCTCTCTCGATACGCCCGCAACAAGTTCAATCTGCACTCCAAGGCTACCATTGGCGTCGAGTTTAAGACTCAGAGCTTGGAAATTGATGGCAAGGAAGTCAAGGCTCAGATTTGGGTACCGCCGGCTAAGAGCGATTTCGTGCCATCGGTGCTCTCATTGTCTACGATATCAGCCGCAAAACCACCTTCAACAGTGTCGGTCGCTGGCTCGATGAGTTCAAGATTAAGCGTTTTAACCTATAATGCCTAATTTGTTCTTTTCTAGTTTCTTTGATTTGGTTTGATTGGATGATTGTGATGATAGTTCCCAATAACTAGATCTGAGCTTCATTATGGCTTTACTTGGCTTCATTATGAAGAAAATAAGAAATACAAGTTTCATTGAATTTGATCCAATTTCAGAGTTAGAAGGAATTTTGAAGAGCTTGAGGGAATTGGATTGGATTTTCAGAGTTTGAAGTAGAAGATTATTAGGACGCGTTGTGAAAATGAAACAAAGAGAGAAAGATGAATGAAGAAGGTGAAATTTCATTTATTAGTATGAAACTTTTCTTTGTTTTGTGTTAAAGTCCTTTAGGGAGTAAAAAGCATAAAAGTTAATAGTTAAGGACTTAAAATAGTATTTTAGCTAAAATTTCTATTAAATTTTGGATGGAAAAAAACCTCAGAACCCTATTTGCTAACAGAGGAAACCACAGGCCCCAATTTGAAACTTTTTAAACCACATGAACCCTATTTGAAAAAGAGTCAAACCACAGGACCCTTTTATGTAATTTACCCTACATATAAAAGATTCATTTGTCAACCATGTATTTGACTTTCTGAAATTTATTCTTGTGCTACCCACTTGTGGAGCTCCCATGTCTCCCCTTTATGAATTTTTGTCTTCTTTCTCGATGTGTGAATTTGTTTGGGTTGGGGATTTATATGGACCAAACTTTCATAATTTCTTTCTTATTCATCTAAAAAGCGAAATCAATGGGAATTTTTGCAAGTGTTGTCGTGGAGTTTGAGTTCTGTAACTAGCATATTCTTATGACACATGTTAAGGAGCATTTAATATGCTTTGAAAACTATAAAAGTAGAAAATTACAATCATTTGCATTAAATGATCTGATTTTTTTTTTCTAAAGACTATATTACCTTCTTATAATTTATTTTAAGTTTATTTTAAATTTATATATATCTTTAACAAAAGACAATTATTTTAATAAAAAAACTCAAATTAATTTTTGAATGTAAAATTTCAGTAATTAAAAAAAATAAAATCAAATTTAAAGCTTATAATTAATTGACATATTAGGGTTAAGAGTTTTAGGGTTAGAGTTTAGATTTTAGGATTTATTGTTTTAGGATTAAGAGTTTAGGGTTAGAGTTTAGAGTTTAGGGTTCTAGAACTTGATGGATAGTCCTAAATCTCGTGGGGCATGAATTATAAAATATAAAGAATATTTGTCACTGGGACTTACAATTAATTGGCATATCAGGGTTAAGAGTTTTAGGGTTAGAGTTTAGATTTTGGGGTTTAGGGTTTTGAAATTTAGGGTTTAGGGTAGGAGTGTTCAAAATCGAAGCAAACCAATTTGACCAAACCAAACTAAACCGAACCGAAGCAAAACCGAACTAAACTGATCAATTGAGCGGTTTGATTTGGTTAAAAATGCATAAAAATTGGATGGTTTGGTTCGGTTAACAAGTTAGACATATAATTAACCAAACCGACCGTTAGTATTTGTATATAACTATTTTTACTTATATTGTTTTATATGCGATTACATTTCATAAAAAAATTATTAATTTTTTATAATCATTTGATTTTATTATATTTTTGTTATTATGTTATCTTATTGAATCATAAAATTTGTTGGCTTAAGTGCACTTTTGGTCCCAATACTATGACTAAGGTTTCAATTTGGTCCCATAACTATTTTTGTTGCAGATTTGGTCCCAAACCTTCGCAAAAAGTTTCACCGTTAGTCCCCTGGTCACTTCCGTCCAATTTCCGCCGTTAATTGTGACGTGGCAGTCTGACTGGGATGCTGACGTGGCAAAATCAAATGAGATGGAGTAAGTTAGGATCAATATGTAACATTTCATAACTTCTCTGGACTGAACGCATAATT
>QANZ01034133.1:2076-12340 GCA_003254925.1 Chamaecrista fasciculata
AAAATCCCAGATCCGTTCGGGAATCATAGGACCTAGGCGTTATTTTAATTTTAATTTTTGCTTCCGCTGCCTTAGGCGCCTAGGATTCCCAACACGAACAAAGACCCGAAGTGTTGGAAGACGCCACAAGGATGATCAAGCCTTGATAAGTCTATAAGTTCAATGAAGAACCCTAGAGAGAACACACTCTCACAAGTTGGAAAAACCAAACTCACAATATTATAAACTCAAATCTGAAATCTGAATTACAAAAGATCTTAAAGGAGTATTTATACTCTAAGTTGAAAGAAACCCTAATGGGTCATGAAACACTAAACCCAACTAATTAAAACCCTAATGGACTTTTAAACATGAAGCCTAACTAATTAAAATAATAAAGCTGATTTAAATTGTCTTAAAATACTAATGGACTTCAAATACATTAGCCCAAAACTTATTAAATTCGCACAAAATTAAAACCCAAATTACAAACACCAAATTAAGCCTAAATTATGATTATTTAGGCCCAAATGAGTCTTCATATGTGTAGGTCTTGATCCAAGCCCTGTAAATACACGCCTTTGAGCCCAAATAATGTTGTCAAGCTCATCTTTCAGCCCATATTGTGCAAGTGACGTTTTCAACATCATTGGATGGAAAATTTGATATTTTCTTTTTGACCAAGCCTCTTGAATTTGCTCCTCTAAAGCCTCCTTGATCCATATAGCTCCCAATGTTGTGATTAGCCCATTTGGAATTTGCAATGAACCTTTGGCTATGTGTTTTGCATCATCCCCTCTCTCTTCAAAAGCATTTGACTCCAAATGTTTGAAATATGTCCTTTGCTTATTATTTCGCATCATTCCCTCTTTCCTCAAGAAGATTCGTCCTCGAATCTTACCTGCATTCAAGAGAGATAAATTAGCAACTTCACAATTAGCTATAAAAAAAAAATTTCACCTTGAAGGCTAATCTTGTAAGCATCGCCTTTAAATCTTCTTGATCTTTCTTTTGTAGAGTCAAAGTTGTTCTTCTTGTGATCATAAGTTTTCAACCAAACCCAATCACCAGGTTCAATCACCAAATATCTCCAATACTCTTTTTGTTGCCAATGAAAAATATCTTCATTAATCCCTGTTTCATGCAACCTAAACACAAAAGGCATTGAGCTACGAATCAAAAGATTATCAGAAAAATTCAGAGTTGTATAGAAATCATGTAATTTGAGCATGTACATAACAGCCATACATCCAGCATTTTTAGCACAAATCTTTCTGACATTCTTTCTCATGTGAGACAAATAACAACACTTAGATAACATGTCTAGCATGTGAACACAAAAATGATCCATTAGACCACCACTATGTGATGCCCTAACAAGCAACTCTTGCATATGGCATAGAAAAATCCAAATTCTATTTCCATGAAACAGAAAACTATCATGTACATAGAATTTATTAAAAGCACAATTTCTACTTGCATCAACAATATTAACATGAAAGCTCAAGTTAAAATCATCACACCCAATTCCAGAATTAATAGAATAAAATAAGCAATTAAGAGGTGTAAGATGAAATTCTCCCTTCAAAGAATTGAGTGACTGCTCAAAACTACGTTCCAAGCTATAATCAATTTCTTCTTTGAATTTCTTTGGCTGCCATAGTTCTTTTTTCTCCCATGAATCAAATGTTTTTCCAAACACAAAATCAATATGATCAACAAATTCTTCTTTTGGAAACGCATATCCATGTTCCTGCATCAAAGAAACATCACCACTAAACAAATAATTGTTAGTGTTAGTAAAAATCAATGATCTCTCTTTCTCATCAAAGCATTTTACCTCATCACTCTGATTTTTACTCTCCATTGGGCCATCAACTTCATTTTTCTCTTTTTCGGCCTCTTTTTGGTCATCATTCTTTTCATTCTTTTGAATTTTTTCTAATGAGCTCTTAATATTTTTTCCTTTTTCTCTCTCATTTTCCAGCTCACTCTCTCTTTTTTCTTCATCTTTTCTTTTCTCACAAACTTCTTTTGAAGATATTGGCTCTATTAGCTCTTCAACTTGCACATCAAATAGAGATTCAACACAATTAATATCATGAACTTTCTCTACATGTGTAGAAACCTCTAAAACAGATTCATATTTCGTATCATATCTCCTCTTATAGAAAGATGGAGCATATCTCTTCCTCATGACTCTTTTCATCTCATCCCATGTAACAATAGGATTCACCTCATACCTCCTTTGAGAACTTACCCTTTCGCATTAGACGACCTTCAGATTTATTTCTGGGCTGGTAGAGAGAGAGAGATTGTGTTTGTGGACAAATTCAGTTAAAATCTTAATTTATTTCTTTTTCTTACGTTTTGATCCTATTATAAAAAATAAAGGACCTTAATATAAGAAAATAGAACTTTTGGCGGATGAAAGTTTATTTTTCTCTTTCTTTTAACAGAAAATGGATGGAAAACATTTGAAGGACCAACTGTGCCAAGTTTTGGATAACTGAGGGACCACTATGGAACGAAAAATAACTTAGGGACTAATTTGAAACATTGAGCATAACTGAGGGACCAAAATATGACTTTGGCCTTTATTGATTAAATTTCATTAAATTTTTAATGTTTTATATACTATATTTATATAGTTGTAATTACCAAAATTATCTTTCATTTATTTTTTATGGTTTATCCTATTCCTTTTTCCAAAATTCAATTATAGTAATAGGAATTAATTGTAATTAATGCAACATTATGCTGATTTTTGCAGATGCAGTTTGGTAGAATCAAAGATATTGCTCTATCTGATATTGATAATATCATGAGGGGGAATGGACGATCATTGAAGGATTTTCCACCTATGCCTTTACCAATGTCGCCACATGTTGCAAATACTACTAACCAACTAATGGAGATTGTGCCCTAGGGCGAATCATTTTATATATATGGACATATTGTTTGATTAATTTATGGATGATAAATTATGTCGTTATCATATTATTAGCATGTTTACTGTGATAACAATCCTTGATTAATTATGTGATAATTATTCTAAATTGTCCCTGGTCGATTATTCTCGTGGGAAAGTGAATGAACTAAGACCAGCATGACTTCAGTGTATAGGGATACATGCATGTGATGCTTCACGAGAGTCATCGTGCAATTATGTAATCGGTTACAAGTTGCTGGACTGACCAGGAGGGTCCTGCATGGGTTTAGTCATGAGCTATCCTCTCCTGTACACCTGTCACGATGCCCTTAGACCTGAGGTCTTGACTATTCTGGCGTTGTAGATGTCGAACTTTGGCCTAGTCCAACGTTGCCCGTAACAGGGTAGCCATACAGGCTAGGTACGGGTTTGGTTGTTTACCGTGCTGAGGAATGTGGTTGACCAAGAAGCAATTTTGTCCCTCATTAAGTTGAGAGATATTTTACTGGGCCCCTCGATGAGTCTGCCCAAGGAATGTGTGGCCACACAGGGAAATGGGACTAACTCAAGGAATCGAGAAAGTTATGGTTTGGATTAAGGATGACTTTCCCGTGCCTTATCCATGACCAAAATATCGTGTGACAATAGGGATTATGACAAAGTGGTTCTAAGGTTATGTCGTTGATGTTAAAGCGATAACTCACGTGTTTTGGGTAGTCTTGATGGCTTGCTAGAGTCCGCTCTCGACTTGTGAGTCATAGAGACGGCTTGCTGACAACTTCACGTGAGGCCTGCTGGGTCACACACGAGCAGGATCAAGATACCATAATGGGACACGAATTAGGGTTTAATTCGTGAGTCACTTTAGTGACACAATTTAAGACATAGTTGAATGTCTAGGACATGAAGTCTTGTCTTAAATAAAATCTACATTTGTGATATTTAAATTTGTTAGACAAGTTTAAATATATTAATTGTTAAATAGTTAATTTGATTAATCTATTTACAATTGAATTCTTTTTTAAAATATTAGGGAATAATAAATTGAATAAGCTTCCTAAAAGTTAGGGGATTATTGATTTATTAAATTGTTTAATATTGGATAACAAGAGAGAGAGGGTGGCGCCTCTTTCTTGATTTTAATTAATAAAAATATTTTGTTAATTTAAAATCAAGATTTAAATTTGAATTCAAGATTTGATTTTGAATTCAAGATTCAAGTTTGAATTAAGATATTAGGGTAATATTTTAATTCAATTTGTTAAGGAAATTAATAAGTTGGTTATAACTTCCTAAGAGTTAGGGTTGTTATCTTACTTATTAAATTCCTATAAAAAAAAGCTAAGGAGGATGGCGCATGATTGATATCCAAGTGCAAGATTTGATCTTGCGTTTTGATTTTCAAGATTGCATTTTGAATTTAAATTAATATATTAATGTAATATTTTAATTAAGAATTCAAATCCTTCTGACTCGTTCCAACCAATGGGAATTAGGCATTCAAGATTTAGTTTTCAAGATTTGATCTTGAAATTTAAATTTAAATTGCCTTTTAATTTTGAATTATAACATTAATGTAATTTTATAATCAAGATTTAGGGATTCCCTAATTAGATTAGTAATTCCCTATTTTCAAGATTATAATTCCCTATTTTCATGAGTTAGGAATGTGATTCCCTAATGAAACTATTTAAATACCACACAAGTCTCATAACCCGATGAGACATAACACAAGTCGACTATCCTAGGGAGAGAGAGAAAAACTCGCCAACCCTGAGTGGGGAGGAAAAATTCATCTAACCCTAAAGGAGTTTAGGGCTTGAGAGAATTCGACTAAAAACCCTAAGAGGTTTAGGGTTTGAGGCGTCTTGTGTGTGTGGGAAGAGAGAGAGGCGCCAAGAAAGTTGTTCTTGGTTCATCTCTTGAAGTGCGCCACTTGGTTCTTGGATTTCAAGAAGTGTTCTTGAAATTTCAAGATTGTAGATAGGGTCCCAAGATCTCTTGGAGAAGAGATTGGAGGCTAGCGTCTGGGAATCTGCCAAACTGTTCGTGTGGATCACCGGCAGAGGAAGGACACGAGCCCGTGGACTTCTTGGAATCATAAATGTCAAAGCTACCGTCTGATTAGGTATACATCTTTCCTTTTCTAGTATAAACACAGTTAGTGGATTCTGGAAGGAAATTATAGGGTTATTGAAAAATTTTAATTTTACCTTTTTCTGTTGTGCTCGCTCTATAATTTTCCAACAGTGGTATCAGAGTCACGCTATCTGTGTGTTTATGCCAGTTTTGTGAATATACATGTGATGTATGTTTATGTGTTTACCGTTTTTCATTCGGTTTGCTCAAAACTTGCATTTTTCCACCACACGTTTTAACCTAATCTAAAAAGGTGCAATTTTATGTATTTGATACATAAGGAAATCAATTTGATTGATTTAAAAATTTTCTTTAAACTTTAGGTCTTTGCCGAAACCCTATGTGTAGTTTAATTAAAATTGTTTTGATGATAATATTGTGGGGTGGCCGAAAATTATAAATTATGAATTTATAAAATTTGGGTCAATAATTCGATTTCTTGAATATGATTCTTGAAATCTTGAATTATTGATAAAAGACTTATTTTTCCAAGAAGGCATGTTAATTGCACAAACTCTAATTGAACACAATCAAAAATGTTTTTTTGTGTGTTGTTGAATGTTGATTCAATATATATATATGAATTGTTCATGTATGTTTAACTATGGTGTTAGATATGGCTCTAGGTCTTATTTTAGTAAATACGACCTGCGTGTCGTCTCCCTAAATTCGGGATGTAAAATTTCTTTTCTTATATGTTCAAATGAGGTTTCCCTATGTATTTTTCCTTTTTTTTTTATAGAAAATTCTCTTATTGGCTTGAGGAAATTTAGGGTAGATGAGCCATATCCAAACACGGTCTTTTTATACGCTTAGTTTTGTATGTGATGCAAATTGGCACTAGATGCATGATTAGGGGGTCACGATTTTAACATGCCAGTTTTATATATTTACGCACAACCACGTATACGATACGAGCGTAGGATTTTGTATGAGATACAAAATTCATGCATGTGTTTGTATGTATATGATACATGGGAGCAAACACTTGGCACACTCGTTTAATTTTAAAATTGGATTTAAAATTGAACTAAAAATGGAACCTTAAAATTGAACCCTTGTAAAATCTTAAGTTTTTAATGCCATCAATAAAACACCTTGTTAAAATCTTGATCATTGTGGAGCGGTGATAGCCCAAGCTACTCGTATCTACTTTTATCTTGAGGAGACACGGGTGAATGGAAGATTCAACACAATGCCTTATTGAAATCTTGGTTTATTGGATGCGGTGATAGCCCAAGATACACGTGTTTAGTGGGCCTTGATGATATAGGGTTGGGCTTTCGCCTCGTTGTTTTGAGTCTGACCATTCACGAGTTTTACTATGTGACTTAATGGGGTTATCAAATCGGATTTGGACCTCAAGGCATTAGATGGGATAAACATGCCATAATAAGTATCATACGATGATACAGTCCCATAAAGATCTAAGAGTCACATATGATGTGATTGGTAAAGAGTTACCTACCTAAATAACCTAAGGTTGCATGATCGCCCAAGCGACGGTAAACTTAGGCGAAATATGGATCTTAGCCACTAACAATAATTTTGCTGGATTTTATAAAATGGTTGACCTTTTTGCTAATTAACTTTCATATCTTAGTTGTAAAATCATGGCAAACAATATAAGTTCCGCGATATCACTGCGATCTATCCTTGAGAAGGATAAGTTAAATGGGATGAACTTCCTTGACTGGTTTCGTAATTTGAGAATTGTTTTCACCCAAGAAAGGAAGCTTCATGTCCTAGAAAACCCTCCCCCTGAGAGCCTACCAACGACAGTCCAAGAGCTCAAAGAACTTCTTATGAGAAGCACTTCAATGATTCTGTGGACGTTGCTTGCCTGATGGTTCAGAAAAACCAGGGGAAAGGGAAGGGCAAAAGAAAGAGGAAGGGTAAAGCCCCGGTTGGTGAGACCAAGCCAGGGGACAAGCCTAACCCACAACCTGCCAAGAAGGCAAAGCCTTCAAAGGATGCGATTTGCTTTTTTTGCCAAACTCCAAGACATTGGAAAAGGAATTGCAAATTGTATTTGGAAGATCAAAAGAAGAAGAAGAGCGATGAGGTCTCTACTTTTGGTATCTTCGTTATAGACGTTCACCTTTCTACTTTAACCACTTGGGTATTATATACAGCATGTGGTTCTCACATTTGTACAAATGTGGAGGGTCTTAGAGACAGTAGAAAGCTGGACAGAAGCGAGGTGGACCTACGTGTGGGCAATGGAGCAAGAGTTGCTGTTGTTGCTGTGGGAACATACGAGCTTGTGTGGCCCTCTAGGCTTATTTTCATTTTAAATAATTGTTATTATGTACCTTCATTGAGTTCAAACATTATTTCCTTTCTTTTTTGGATAAGGAAGGTTTTACATGTGTAAACGGCAATGGAAGGTGTTCTATTTATAAAGACAATGTTTTATTTGCTTATGGTGATTTGCAAGATAATCATTACGTCTTAAAATTAGAACGACAACACGATAACAATATCTATAACGTTGATACCAAAAGGATTAAGATTAACGAATCAAATCCTACGTACCTTTGGCATTGTCGTTTAGGCCATATAAACGAGAAACGCCTAGAGAAGCTCCATAAAGATGGACTTCTAAGTTCATTTGATTTTGAATCATATGATGCTTGCGAATCTTGTTAACTTGGTAAAATGACAAAGGCGCCCTTCACTGGCCACAGTGAGAGAGCACCTGACTTATTGGGAATCATACATAGTGATGTATGTGGACCCATGAGTACTCAAGCTAGGGGAGGTTACTCATACTTCATAACGTTCACTGATGACTTCAGTAGGTATGGCTATGTCTACCTAATGAAGAACAAGTCAGAGTCTTTTGAAATGTTCAACAGATTTCAAAGTGAAGTAGAGAACCAACTTGGCAAGAAAATCAAAGTCCTTCGATCCGATCGAGGAGGCGAGTATTTGAGCCAAGAGTTTATTGATCATCTTAGAATTTGTGGGATAGTCTCACAACTTACCCCTCCTAGAACTCCACAGTGGAATGGTGTTTCTGAGAGGAGGAATCAGACTTTATTAGATATGGTCCGATCTATGATGAGTCGAGCTGATCTTCCGCTATCCTTTTGGGGGCATGCTCTAGAAACTGCTGCGTTCACACTTAACCGTGTTTCGTCTAAGGCAGTTGAGAAGACACCATATGAGATATGGACTGGGAAGAGGCCCAGTTTGTCTTACCTCAAGGTTTGGGGATGTGAAGTTTATGTTAAGCAACAGCCTAACGACAAACTGTCTCCCAAATCTCTAAAGTGTTTATTTGTGGGATACCCCAAGGAAACAAGGGGGTATTATGTCTACTACCGATCTGACAACAAAATGTTTGTAGTCAGAAATAGATTCTTTTTGGAAATGGATTTTGTCTCCAAAAGAGACAGTGGGAGTAAGATTGATCTTGAAGAGGTTCATGATCCACAAGACACTCTAGAGGCGTAGACAAAAACTAGAGAAGAGCCACAAGACGTTGTGGAAGCTCCTCTAGTATCACAAGGACCACGAAGGTCTGATAGAACACGTTCTCAACCTCAAAGATATGGATTTTTGATGACTGAGAACAAGGATGTGTTGCTCACGGAGCGTGGTGAGCCTACCACCTATCAAGAAGCTATTGTGGGTCCCAACTCTGGAAAATGGGTTGAAGCCATGAAGGTAGAGATGCAATCCATGTACGACAATAAGGTATGGACCTTAGTCGATCCACCTGAAGGTGTAAAAGCCGTAGGGTGCAAGTGGGTTTTCAAGGAGAAAACCGGCATGGATGGCAACGTTAATGTCTTTAAGGCCAGGCTAGTTGCAAAAGGGGTTCACTCAACGTCATGGTATTGACTATGATGAAACGTTTTCCCCAGTTGCAATGGCCAAGTCCATTAGGATCCTCCTTGCCATAGCCGCATATTATGACTATGAGATATGAAAAATGGATGTCAAAACAACATTCCTTGATGGAAGGATGCCCGAGGATGTGTACATGACATAACCTGAGGGGTTTGTATGTCTAGAGGAACCAGAGAAGGTGTGCAAGCTTCAGAGATCCATTTATGGATTGAAGCAAGCATCACGAAGTTGGAATCATCGTTTCGATGAGGTAGTCAAAGAGTTTGGCTTCTTGCAAAACCCTGATGAGCCTTGTGTTTACAAGAAGGTTAGTGGGAGCACGATTGTTTTGTTGGTGCTTTATGTCGATCACATATTACTCATTGTAAATGATGTCCCTACCTTGGAGATTGTGAAATCTTGGTTGGGAAAATCATTCTCGATGAAGGACTGAGGAGAAGCTGCCTAGATTTTAGGCATCAAGTGTTGGGAAATCACCACGCGCACAACGCAGCGGAAACAGGTATAAATTTAAAAATTAAACAAAACCAGAAAAGCGCATAGTGATTTCTTTCCCAATGATCCGCTATATGGATTTGTATCAGTGTAAGGACAAGAATTTTACCCAAATCGATCGGCAGCTTTGTGTGTCTTACGATGCTGAGGAGTCCACTCCGAGTGTGCTCCCTCCGCCTGTGATCCACACGAACAGTTTGGCAGATGCCTAGGTGCTAGCCTCCTTCACTTCTCCAAGTGAATCAGGGACCTTATCTACGGTGTTCTTGAATTCAAGAACAATTCTTGAACTCCAAGAACTAGATGGCGCCTATGATCAAGAATCCTATTCTTGATCTCACACAACCTTGTCACAAACCCTAAAACTCCTTTTAGGTTTGCGCCACTTTCTCTCTCTAGAAAACTAGGGTTGTGTTTTCTCTCTCTCTTCACCAAGACCCAAAACGATTTTGCTCTTTGTGAATTAGCTAGAAAAGTCGAAATTCCCAAGAGTCATGAGGCATAGGTTAAAGTCGACTTTAGCTCTCTATATATATATAGGGTTTGAGGTTTTGATAATTATAATTAGGGAATCCCTAAATTATATGATTATCAAATTATTAAATTATGAGATTACAATAATATCATAATTTTAGGACTTGAATTCCTAATTATAATATTACCTTAATATCATAATTTGAATTCAAATGCAATCTTAGAGAATCAAATTGGAAGATCAAATCTTCCCAAAAGATACTAGCCTCATGCGCCAAGTCCCTTGCATTTTGTTGGAATTTAATAAATCAAAATAACAAACCTAACTCTTAGGTAGTTATAACTAATTTGTTATTTTCCAACAATATTGATTTAAGATATTAC
>QANZ01034133.1:22026-46708 GCA_003254925.1 Chamaecrista fasciculata
GAGGATCATTGGATCGCTGTCAAGAATATCCTTAAGTACTTGAGAAGGACTAAGGATGAATTCTTGGTGTACGGTGGAACTAATGAAGAGCTCTGCGTAAGGGGTTACACAGATGCTAGTTTCCAAACCGACCAAGATGATTTCAAATTGCAGTCAGGATATGTGTTTCTCCTGAACGGTGGCAGCGTGAGCTGGAAGAGTTCCAAGCAAAGCACGATTGCTGATTCTACAACGGATTCCGAGTATATTGCAGCATTGGATGCGGCAAAAGAGGCTGTGTGGATTAGAAAGTTCATCTCCGAGCTTGGAGTGGTTCCGACCATTTCTGATCCCGTAACCCTGTTTTGTGACAATAGTGGCGCTATTGCACAAGCCAAGGAGCCACGGTCCCACCAGAGGACCAAACATATACTCAGACGTTTTCACCTAGTCAGGGAGATGATTGACAGAGGTGATGTAAAGATATGTAAGGTAGCAGGCGAGGACAACGTTGCTGATCCTTTGACTAAACCTCTTGCAAGGGTCATACATGAACGCCATGTATCGTCGATGGGGATTATGTTGGAGATTGTGCCCTAGGGCCAATCATTTTATTTGATAAATATGTTGTGAACATATTATTAATTTATCGAAGATAAATTAATGTGTTGTCATATCATTCGCATGTTTACTATGATAACGTCCATGATTAATTATGAGATAATTAATCTAAAATTGTCCCTGGTCGATTATTTTTGTGGGAGCAAAAATGAACTAAGACCAGCATGACCTCGGTGCATGAGATGCACGCACTAGATGCTGGGACGAGAGTCATGGTGCAATTACGTAAGGTGGTTACGAATTGCTGGACTGACCCGGAGAGTCCTGCATGGGTTTAGTCATCAGCTAGTCTCTCCTAGTACGCCTGTAGAGATGCCTTTGACCTGAGGTCAATGATTATTCCAGCGTTGCAGTTGTCAGTCTTTGGCTTAGTCTAACGCTGCCCGTTACAGGGTAGTTGTACGGGCTAAGTACGGGGCTGGTTGATTGCTCTGCAGTGGAATGTGGATTGGCCAAAATGGGATTTTGTCTCTCATTAAGATGAGAGATATCTAAGTGGCGCCCTCGATGAGTCTGTCCAGGAAAATGCGTGGCCACGCTGGGATTTGGGACTTACTCAAGGAATCGAGAAAGTTGAGGTTTGGATTATGGATGACATACCTGTGCCTAGTCCATGACCAAGATATCGTAGGACAATCGGATCTCTGACACGGAGGTACTGAGGTTAAGTCGTTTTTGGGTTACCAAACGATAACTCACGGATTTTGGGTAGTTGTGATGGCTTGCTAGAGTCCGCTCACAACTTGTAGGTCATGGGGATGCCCTACTGCCAACTTCACGTGGGGCCTGCTGGGTCACACACGAGCAGGAACTGATCACCATTCGAGTGGGACACGAATTAGGGTTAATTCGTGGGTCACGCGAGTGACACGATTTAAGACACAGAGGAAATGTCTGGGACATTAGGTCTGGTCTTAATTAATCTACAGATGACATATTTAGATTTGTGGGACAAATTTAAATATTAATAATTGAATATAATTAATGAGATTAATTATAGGCAATTTAAATATTAGGAAAATAATTCTGGATAATGTTCCTAAGAGTTAGGAAATTATTGAATTATAAAATTCCTAATAATAAGGAGAGGGTGGCGCCTCTCGGGATATTTTTGGGTTAAATAAAATTGTTTTATTTATTTCAAATAATATTTGAAATTCAAATGGAGATTTGAAATTCAAAAGATTTGGTGAATATCTTTTAATATCTTTGGTGAATTAAAAATTAGAGGTTTTTGATTAATTAAATTCCAAGGATAATATAAGGGGATTAGGCGCCATCTTGGTGGGTCCCATTGGGAGATTTGATCTCTCAATTTGATTCTCCAAGATTGCATTTTGAATTTAAATATAATATTAAGGTAATATTATAATTATAAATTCAAGGCCTAAAATAATTATATTATCAAAATATCTTTATTTTAGGAATTATTAAATCACCAAAATCTCTCCCTATATATAGGGGGCAAGTCGACTTGCCCCAGAGACATAAGTGTGAAACCCTAGTTTTTATTTTTCCTCCTAAGAGTTAGAGAGAGAAAAATTCCTTTGCACACACATTAGAGAATTTCGACTTTCTCTAAGAGTTAGAGAGAGAATTCGAATTTCCTCTAGAATTAGGGTTTTGAGAGAAGAATAGGCAAGAAGGAGTTCTTGTGGGGGGATTCTTCTTAGCGCCACCTCCATTACTGAATTATCAAGAAGGAGTTCTTGAAAATTCAGAGGTCTGTAGATTGGTCCCAAAAATTCTTTTGAGAAAAGAATTTGGAGGCTAGCACCTCGGTGATCAAAGAAACTGTTCGTGTGGATTACTGGCAGAGGGAGAACTCTGGGAGTGGACTCCGTGGAACTCGCCCCGTACAACCATCGATTTCAAACTCTGAGGTATAACACTAACCAAAAGTTTTAAATTCTACTAGCGGATCCGTTCGGGAATCATAGGACCTAGGCGTTATTTTTGATTTTAAATTTTGCTTCCGCTGCCTTAGGCGCCTAGGATTCCCAACAGATTAGACACATTGATCAGTGAACCTAGAGTAGGAAGAGCTAGATTAATGATTGTACCCTAGTGCAAATGGGAGTCTGTTGGAGATTGTGCCATAGGGCCAATCATTTTATTTGATAAATATGTTGTGAACATATTATTAATTTATGGAAGATAAATTAATGTGTTGTCATATTATTTGCATGTTTACTATGATAACGTCCATGATTAATTATGAGATAATTAATCTAAAATTGTCCCTGGTCGATTATTTTTGTGGGAGCAAAAATGAACTAAGACCAGCATGACCTCGGTGCATGAGATGCACGCACTAGATGCTGGGACGAGAGTCATGGTGCAATTACGTAAGGTGGTTACGAATTGCTGGACTGACCCGGAGAGTCCTGCATGGGTTTAGTCATCAGCTAGTCTCTCCTAGTACGCCTGTAGCGATGCCTTTGACCTGAGGTCAATGACTATTCCAGCGTTGCAGTTGTCAGTCTTTGGCTTAGTCTAACGCTGCCCGTAACAGGGCAGTTATACGGGCTGAGTACGGGGCTGGTTGATTGCTCTGCAGTGGAATGTGGATTGGCCAAAATGGGATTTTGTCCCTCATTAAGATGAGAGATATCTAACTGGCGCCCTCGATGAGTCTGTCCAGGAAAATGCGTGGCCACGCTGGGATTTGGGACTTACTCAAGGAATCGAGAAAGTTGAGGTTTGGATTATGGATGACATACCTGTGCCTAGTCCATGACCAAGATATCGTAGGACAAACGGATCACGTACACGGAGGTACTGAGGTTAAGTCGTTCTTCCGGTTACCGAACGATAACTCACGGATTTTGGGTAGTTGTGATGGCTTGCTAGAGTCCGCTCACAACTTGTAGGTCATGGGGATGCCCTACTGCCAACTTCACGTGGGGCCTGCTGGGTCACACACGAGCAGGAACTGATCACCATTCGAGTGGGACACGAATTAGGGTTAATTCGTGGGTCACGCGAGTGACACGATTTAAGACACAGAGGAAATGTCTGGGACATTAGGTCTTGTCTTAATTAATCTACAGATGACATATTTAGATTTGTGGGACAAATTTAAATATTAATAATTGAATATAATTAATGAGATTAATTATAGGCAATTTAAATATTAGGAAAATAATTCGGATAATGTTCCTAAGAGTTAGGAAATTATTGAATTATAAAATTCCTAAATATATTGGAGAGGGTGGCGCCTCTTGGGGTATTATTTGGTTAAATAAAAATGTTTTATTTAATTCAAATAATATTTGAAATTCAAATGGAGATTTGAAATTCAAAAGATTTGGTGAGTATCTCTCAGAATCTTTGGTGAATCAAAAATAAGGAAGTTTTTGATTAATTAAATTCCAAGGATAAAATGAGGGAGGAAGGCGCCATCTTGGTGGGTCCCATTGGGAGATTTGATCTCTCAATTTGATTCTCCAAGATTGCATTTTGAATTTAAATATAATATTAGAGTAATATTATAATTATAAATTCAAGGCCTAAAATAATTATATTATCAGAATATCTTTATTTTAGGAATAATTAAATCACCAAATATTCTCCCTATTTAAAGGGGGCAAGTCGACTTGCCCAACACACAAGTGTGAGAAACCCTAGTTTGATTTTCCTCCTAAGAGTTAGAGAGAGAAAATAATCCTTTGCACACACACATAGAGAAAGTCGACTTTCTCTAAGAGTTAGGGAATTTCGACTTTAGCTCTAAAATTAGGGTTTTGAGAGAAGAATAGGCAAGAAGGAGTTCTTGTGGGGGGATTCTTCTAGCGCCACCTCTATATCTGAATTATCAAGAAGGAGTTCTTGAAATTCAGAGGTTTGTAGATTGGTCCCGGAATTCTTTTGAGAAAAGAATTGGAGGCTAGCACCTCGGTGATCAAGGAAACTGTTCGTGTGGATTACTGGCAGAGGGAGAACTCTGGGAGTGGACTCCGTGGAACTCTCCTGTTCAACCGATCGATTTGAAACTCTGAGGTATAACACTAACCAAAAGTTTTAAATTCTACTAGCGGATCCGTTCGGGAATCATAGGACCTAGGTGTTAATTTTTTATTTTTTATTTTTGCTTTCCGCTGCCTCAGGCGCCTAGGATTCCCAACAGTATGGACATATTGTTTGATTAATTTATGGATGATAAATTATGTAGTTATCATATTATTAGCATATTTACTGTGATAACAATTGTTGATTAATTATGTGATAATTATTCTAAATTGTCCTTGGTCGATTATTCTCGTGGGAACGTGAATGAACTAGGACCAGCATGACTTCGGTGTATAGGGATACATGCATGTGATGCTTCACGAGAGTCAGGGTGCAATTATGTAATGGGTTACAAGTTGCTGGACCGACCCGGAGAGTCTTGCATGGGTTTAGTCATGAGCTAGCCTCTCCTGTACACCTGTCACGATGCCCTTATACCTGAGGTCTTGACTATTCCGGCGTTGTAGATGTCGAAATTTGGCCTAGTCCAACGTTGCCCGTAACAGGGTAGCCATAAAGGCTAGGTACGGGTTTGGTTGTTTACCGTGCTTAGGAATGTGGTTGACCAAGAAGGAATTTTGTCCCTCATTAAGTTGAGAGATATTTTACTGGGCTCCTAGATGAGTCTGTCCAAGGAATGTGTGGCCACACAAGGAAATGAGACTAACTCAAGGAATCGAGAAAGTTATGGTTTGGATTAAGGATGACTTTCCCGTGCCTTATCCATGACCAAAATATCGTGTGACAATAGGGATTATGACAAGGTGGTACTAAGGTTAAGTCGTTGATGTTAAAGCGATAACTCACGTGTTTTGGGTAGTCGTGATGGCTTGCTAGAGTCTGCTCTCGACTTGTGAGTAATAGAGATGGCTTGCTGCCAACTTCACGTGAGGCCTGCTGGGTCACACACGAGCAGGATCAAGATACCATGATGGGACACGAATTAGGGTTTAATTCGTGAGTCACTTTAGTGACACAATTTAAGACATAGTTGAATGTCTAGGACATGAAGTCTTGTCTTAAATAAAATTTACATTTGTGATATTTAAATTTGTTAGACAAGTTTAAATATATTAATTGTTAAATAGTTAATTTGATTAATCTATTTACAGTTGAATTCTTTTTTAAAATATTAGGGAATAATAAATTGAATAAGCTTCCTAAAAGTTAGGGGATTATTGATTTATTAAATTCTTTAATATTGGATAACAAGAGAGAGAGGGTGGCGCCTCTTTCTTGATTTTAATTAATAAAAATATTTTGTTAATTAAAAATCAAGATTTAAATTTGAATTCAAGATTTGATTTTGAATTCAAGATTCAAGTTTGAATTAAGATATTAGGGTAATATTTTAATTCAATTTTTTAAGGAAATTAATAAGTTGGTTATAACATCCTAAGAGTTAGGGTTGTCATCTTATTTATTAAATTCCTATAAAAAAGGTAAGGAGGATGGCGCATGATTGATATCCAAGTGCAAGATTTGATCTTGCGTTTTGGTTTTTAAGATTGCATTTTGAATTTAAATTAAGATATTAATGTAATATTTTAATTAAGAATTCAAATCCTTCTGACTCGTTCCAACCAATGGGAATTGGGCATTCAAGATTTAGTTTTCAAGATTTGATCTTGAAATTTAAATTTAAATTGCCTTTTAATCTTGAATTATAACATTAATGTAATTTTATAATCAAGATTTAGGGATTCCCTAATTAGATTAGTAATTCCCTATTTTCAAGATTATAATTCCCTATTTTCATGAGTTAGGAATGTGATTGCCTAATGAAACTATTTAAATACCACACAAGTGTCATAACCCGATGAGACATAACACAAGTCGACTATCCTAGGGAGAGAGAGAAAAACTCGCCAACCCTAAGTGGGGAGGAAAAGTCATCTAACCCTAAAGGAGTTTAGGGCTTGAGAGAATTCGACTAAAAACCCTAAAAGGTTTAGGGTTTGAGGCGTCTTGTGTGTGTGGGAAGAGAGAGAGGCGCCAAGAAAGTTGTTCTTGGTTCATCTCTTGAAGTGCGCCACTTGGTTCTTGGATTTCAAGAAGTGTTCTTGAAATTCCAAGATTGTAGATCGGGTCCCAAGATCTCTTGGAAAAGAGATTGGAGGCTAGCACCTGAATATCTGCCAAACTGTTTGTGTCGATCACCGGCAGAGGAAGGACACGAGCCCGTGGACTTCTTGGAATCGCAAATGTCAAAGCTACCGTCTGATTAGGTATACATCTTTCCTTTTCTAGTATAAACACAGTTAGTGGATCCTGGAAGGAAATTATAGGGTTATTAAAAAATTTTAATTTTACCTTTTTCCGCTGTGCTTGCTCTATAATTTTCCAACACCAACTCCTTATGGAAGAGATTAATTACAAAATAGATGAGTTGAAAATTCAATTTAATCAATACATACCTGCACTGACTGATGAGAAGCGGATGATGTTCAGTACTATAATGGATTCATGCTACAATGGTGCCGGTAGTTTTTTCTTTGTTAATGGTTTCGGAGGAACAGGAAAAACATTTGTATGGAACACATTGACTACAACCATCTATTCTAAAGGAGACATAATGTTGGCAGGTATGAATCGCATACATACATTAATTGTACGTATTGGTTTAAAATTTGTGTGGTTTATCATAATATGTTGCAGATGGTCAATCAATTTCCACTGTCTCCCACGTATTTCGAATATTACCAATGCTATTATCAAACATTCAAAAGAATTCAATCAATTGGTATCCATAGAATGTCATCCGGTATGAAAGATAAATCCATATTAGTCATGAATCACTATGTTTAGTTCAAATTAAATACCATTTCAATATAGTCAACTTATATTTGGAAAACTCAACTTAATTCAACTTTAATTAGCCGTTGCAGCAACACTGAATGTCGTGTTCATATCCATCAAACTGTATAGCTTTTTTATTTTTTTGATCGGTGAGGTAGAAATGTATTTGAAATACTAAATTGGTTTATATTTAGGATAACTCAACATTATAAAGCCCAACATATATATATGATGATATTTCTGACGTACTTGAATCATTATTAAATATATGTATGCTAATTGCATGTTTAAATTCTTTTTGGTTGTTAGTGTTCATTAGAAATACATACAACATGTTTAGATGAGTTCATTGTATATTTCTCGTGCGGTATTGAGACACTCTTTGTTTCAAATCTACACAGTTGCATCAAGTGGAATAGCATCTCAACTATTATCGGGAGGTCGGACTGCTCTTTCTAGATTTTGGATTCCAATAGAGTGCAACGATGAAAGCACGTGCAACATATCACAAGGTAGTGACCTTGCCGATCTCATCATACAAACAACACTCATTATATGGGATGAAGCCCTTGTGACTCATCGTTATTGCTTCGAGGCTCTTGATAGATCATTGAGCGACATAATGAGATTTAAAGACCCTGATAGCTTTAACAAACCCTTTGGTAGAAAGGTCGTTGTTGTTGGAGGTGATTTCAGACAAATCTTACCTATCATACCAGGGGGTACAAGACAAGATATAATCATGTCTTCCATAAACTCATCTTACCTATGGGATTCATTCAAGGTACTCAATCTAACAAAAAACATGCGATTGCAATCGGGTTTATTAGATTCCACTGAACAAATTGATGCTTTCTCTAAATGGCTACTGTGTAATAGTGATGGTCTGGTTGGAACAAATATAACAGATGGCCAGTTCCAGGTAGAAATGCTTATCGACATGTTGGTCCCAAAAGCCAATGAGCATGTAATGTCTATTGCAGATGCTATATACGGTCATATATTAGACATTAAGTGTGGAGACAACAATTATTTTGGAAATAGAGCTATTCTTGCACCTACACTTGACGACGTTCAAGGAGTCAACGAGTTCCTGATTGATCGACTTCTAGGTGAGGAAAAAATTTACTTGAGTTCTGACAGTATTTGCAAGCTTGACAACAATGCCGATATGTTGGCACAATTATATCCTATTGAAGTATGAAATTCTATCAAAGGTTCTGGCTTGCCCAACCACATTATCAGACTCAAGGTTGGAGCCCCTGTCATTCTACTAAGGGACATTAACAAATCTCCCAGGCTTTGCAATAGGACTAGACTGATCGTTTCAAGACTAGATGAACATGTAATAGAAGCTATTCCTCTATCAGGAAAGTCAACAGGGAAGAAAGTTCTGATTGCCAGGATGTTGATCACACCTTCCAATGGTAAGATACCGTTCAAGTTTCAACGAAGACAGTATCCATTGACACTATCTTTTTCCATGACAATAAACAAGAGCCAAGGACAATCTTTGTCAAATGTAGGATTATATCTACCACGACCAGTGTTCACCCACGGACAATTGTATGTTGCTTTATACAGGGTTCGTTCTATATAGACATTAAGATCTTCATTGCACATGAATCCAATGATGGTTTATTAAAGAATATTGAAAATGTTGTTTACTGGGAAGTGTTTCAGAACCTAATGTGATCACAAATACATTTGCAGCCAAAACATAGTTTGGGGAATGAATCTTTGCATGTGCATTGCAATTCAATATTTATGGTCGATGGAATATACTCTATACATATACATGCAATAAATATGTAAAGATTACTTTAAAAGAATGTCTAAGTGATAGTGCTATGGTTAACGCTTAAGACTAAACTGTAGGATTTGCATTTGGGGAGCCTACTCGTGCATCACACGGGTCAAAGGCTAGTAAACCTATTAAACTTAACTAACCAACTATATGTATATGGTGATTAATTAATTTTATGCCTTAAATTCAAGTTCATAATAGGTTTTTTAGATAGCAAATTTATGTTTATCCTAATAATAAATCTTAATGATAATTAAGATCTAAGTGTATATTAATTGAGAATCTACCTTAAGGGTTTTTGTTGAAGGGAGGGTAAGGGGAGAAGTTTAGGACCTAAGCTGGTTCTGGAGATGTATATTTCGCCTTTAATTTAAAATCATGTTCTATGATCAATCTTAGAGCTATTATAACTATTTTTTATTGAAAAGAAAAATCTTATTTATATTGGGATGAGACTTACCACAAAATTTGGAGCACAAGTGGTATTTTTGCCTTTATTTTAAAATCAAGTTATATGATCAATTTTAGAGCTACTTTAATTATTAACCGACAATTAAGGAGGAGAACGGAAGGGAATGAGAGAGAATTGAGACCTCTTTTTCTTATTTGGAAAGTTGAAAATTAAAGGAAAAAAGAATAAGGGATTAAAGTTAATCCCTCATTCTCTTCCTCACTTTACAAATTCCAAATATCCCAAATTGGGATGCTTTGAGAAAGGAGTTAAACCTTCACAAATAAGGGGAGAGTAGAAGAAGATTAATCTCCTTTTCCTTGCCCTCCCCTCCCCCTCCAATCTCTCACTCTTTCTCCCTTTCAATTATCCAAACAACCTCCCTTAATAAAACAGAAAACTAAAACGTCATTTTAACATTTTCTTTATTTTCAGTATATTTAAAAAATATTTTTTTGAGAAATATTCTCTAAAATATTATTATTTTAGCATATTTTTTAATTGATTTTAATGAAATTAAAAAAATAAGAAATATTAAAAGCAAATGCGGTCTAAAAATTTTTCTTTAAAGATTTTGAATACTTTTAACAAATAATTTGTTTTACAACCAAAAATTTCTTTTATTTTCAAATTTTGTTGTGGTCAATCAAAATTGACTCAAGTAAAAAATAATATATCATCAACACATAAAACCTTCAGCTTGATTAATGTTTACTATTCGTTAATCAAATCTGAAGTCATGTACTAATATTGAAATTTATAATTTTGCGGATCACAATCACAAACATTATTTAAGAAAAGGAAAAAAAGATCTAAATAAGGTTATTTCTTTTTTCTTTTTGTATAAACCAGGATAGTTTCGCCTTGAGTCATCTACTTAAAGGTAAACAACTAACCACAACATACTTTCTATACTTAAAGGACTAAGTAAGGAACCACTAGGTCATACTCATGTGGTTCTAAATAAGGTTATTTAAGTCTTTAGAAATAGATTTATTAATTTTTTTGATATAGAAATAGACCTATTAATTATAGGCCAAAGTGTGAATTTGGTCCTATAACTTTGCTCTAGGTCCCAAATCAGTCCTATATTTTTATTGTCTCGAATTTAGTCATGTATCTTTGCTCCAGGTCCCAAGTCAGTCCTATATCTTTTTTTTGTCTCAGTTTTGGTCCCATATGTTTTGAAAACCTCTCATCGTTAGTCCTATATCCATTTTAAATTACAGTTTAGTGCTAAAAACTCCAAGTCCCTTTCACTTTAGTCACTAACTATCAAAATGGAAGTAAAAAAGCATCCCTGAAGATTTTTAAACCTTACATCTTAGTCCCTAATCCTTGAATTCTTCATGAAATGGAATAGAAATGCAAAAACAACACAAATTAAAACAAATGACAGAGGGACCAAGACTGAAAATGCAGAAAATTTAAAATCCACCGGAAAATGCCCAAAACTCGGCGAAAAACGTAAAGAAATCGCCGAGAAATTCAAGAACTCATCCAAAAACCCCAATCCTCACCGAATTCTCACTTAAATGCTTTAATAAATAATTTTTGAAAATCCAAACTTTCTCCCTCCTCAAAAGTTTGGATTTTCGAAAATTCTTTCTTAAAGCATTTGAGAGCGATTATTTGAGTGAGATTTCAATGAGGATTGGGGGTTTTGGATGAGTTCTTGAGTTTCTCGGTGATTTCCGTACGTTTTCTGGTGGGTTTTAAATTTTCTACGTTTTCAGTTCTGGTACCCCTGTCATTTGCTTTAATTTGTGTTATTTTTGCATTTCTATTCCATTTCATGAAGAATTCATGGATTATGGACCAAGATGTAAGGTTTGAGAATCTTTAAGGATGCTCTTTCACTTTCATTTTGATAGTCAGGGACTAAAGTGAAAGGGACTTGAAGTTTTCAGGACTAAATTGTAATTTAAAATGGACGGAGGACTAACGTTGGGAGGTTTTCAAAATATATGGGACCAAAACTGAGACAACAAAGATATAAGATTGATTTGGGACCTAGAGCAAAGATACAGGACCAAATTGGAGACAAAAAATGATATAGGACTGATTTGGGACTTGGAGCAAAGTTACAGGACCAAATTTACACTTTGGCCTTAATTATAAGATTATGTATTTGAATAAAAAATTTAGGCTAAAGTTCACTTTTGATCCCATAACTTTCGCTTAGGTCTCAATTTAGTCACATAACTTTTTTTGTTGCACTTTTGGTCCCATATCTTTTACTCAGATTGTCGATTTGGTCCCATGTTCCATTTTTGGTGTCATATCTTTGGGTCAAGTGTAGAATTGGTTCCAAATCTTTGGGTCAAGTGAGATTGACGATGAAACTTTTTGCGAAAATATGGAACCAATTATGCAACCTGACCAAAAGATATGGGACCAAAAGTGATACGTGACCAAATTTGTAACCTTTTGTAAAGATATGGGATCAAAAGTGCAACAAAAAAAGTTATGGGACCAAATTTAGACCTAAGCAAAAGTTATGGGACCAAAAATATACTTTGACCAAAAAATTATAAGATTATTTAATTTATAGTTTTTTTTTTTCTGAAAATGATATGTCTATATCATTCAATTTGTTATTAATTTCTATAACAAACTCTATAAAAATTTAATGTTTTTTTTAAATAAAAATCATACAAGGAAGAAGAAAACATATTGTAAAATGAAAAAATAAGATTCATTCCAAAGCAACAAAGAAATGGGATGTCATGTATATATTATAATTCCCAAAGAAAAATAAAATTTGATTATATTGAATCAATGCCTCTATTAATTTGGTCCCAAATTGGGATTGGTTGCAATTTGAGGATGAGGGGGTGTGAATCTTGAAAGTTGAAATCATAGATGTCCATCCATTTTCTAGGGTATCCCCACATGTGTTGATCCAACTCATGGCTCTTTTCCTATACAAAAAGAGCTTTTAAAGCCTAACAACAATCCACCCAAAATCAAAATCCAAAACCTCCTAACTCAACCATCATGTTAAAAATTAACCAAGGTTATTTATATTTAAAGACTAGCTATATATATTCAAGGTGGTGTCAAAACGTTTTCTCTCATCAGCAAAACCCTAATAAAAATTTCCACCCTTTTGAAAAGATAAAATAAAAATAAAATGGAGCTCTTCTTCTAATATATATACATATATCCTCTTTACACCTCAAAAAGAAAACAAAATTTTTAAGGGGTGAAATGGAAACTTGAGAGAAAGCCAAGGGGGCTAAGGTAAGGTCAAGCAAGGTCACAATAGGGTCACTGAAGAGAGCCCCACCCAAAAATTTTCTCTCTAATCTTCTCTACTGGTACGTCTTTCTTTAACTTCCAATGAATTTTTAGATTTTGAAGAAGAGAGTATATATCTGTTCAAAACTTGAATTTTAGTCCCTCCTCTGTCTTCTATATTACTGTCTGCAATTAAGATATAGAGAAAGCGCGGGACATTGAATTTTCATTTTTCCAGAGATGGGGCAGGGCCTCCAAAAGCCCTAGCTTAGATCCCAATCTTTCCCGCCAAAACTCCATTTCTTTCGCAAAACCTTGTTTCTCGTCATTTCCCAGTATGAAGATGTTTGCATGACCGGTCTAAGTTTCGTTGTTTCTGTGATTTTTCCATGTTGTTTTGTGTTTCGATGGTCTCAGATATTCGAAGGAAAATAGGGTGATTAATCTGTTTTTAGGGTTTGAATTCGATATACGTGACAGGATGTATGGTCGACGCTTGACGATTATGATGGGCTTGTTGTTGTAGGTTTTGCTAAAAACCCTCGAAAGCTTGAACTGACGGATCCTCACTCGATCTCTACTCTGCTACTGAAGGTAGAACTAGGTAGTGTTTTTAAAAGCTTATTCGATAAGGTTCAGTGCTGTTGCGATCAATTTCTTTTACTGTGGGTGGTTTTTGAAACTTGAAAACGTATTCACCCAATGCTCGGTAATGGGAAATCAGTGGATTTGTATAAGCTTTTCATGGTTGTGAAGGAGAACGGTGGGTATGATGCTGTCTCCAAAAACCGTTTGTGGGATCTGGTGGGTGAACGATCTGGGTTGGGAAAGAGCATTGGTTCATCTGTGCAGCGAATTTACAATAAGTACTTGAGTACTTTAGAGATATGGCTAAAAGAAGTTGCTGACAGTAAGGTATCTGACTGCAGTCAGGAATTCAATCGAATTGATTTTGGCAAGCATTTGATGGAGTTGCATGCAGAACTTGAAGGGCTCTTGTCAGACTATACTGATGAAGAGTTGGGAGATGAGGTGTGTCAACGAATTAAATTTAACACTGAATGTAAACTCCAAGATGGAGGGGAATTCTGTGCTGCTAAGGGAGTAAATAGAGCTACTGAAGACTTGGGAGAGGCCAAAAAAATTCAGAATGGAGGATTTATTGATTTGAATTTGCCAGACCCTGAGATAAATGAACCCAGCCTGAGAAATTCGTGCATTAAGAATGAGGTAAACAAAATGCCTGGATTATCGGATGGGGGCAAGAGATCTGATGATGATGACAATGATGTGGTGGTATTGGATCCGTCCAGTGTTAATAGAGAGTGTTTTGATCGTAAGAGGAAGAGAGAATCCATGTCGGGAATGCTAAGCTGGGTGAATGGCATTGCAAAGAATCCTTGTGATCCTGTTGTTAGTTCGTTGCCGGAAAAATCAAAGTGGAGGTCTCACGGTAATGAGGAGAAATGGAAGCAGGTTTTGTTGTTTCGGGAGGCCGTTTTTCTGAAAAGACACATTGAGTCAAGTAATGAACAACTGAATTGGCAGGTAATTTGAAAAATACTATATGCTATTAATATTATTTACTATTATGAAGTCGGTTAACCTTTAGTTGGTTCAATAAAAAAGCACGTGCGATCCTTATGTTTGTAAGCTTCCCTATAAAGTAGTTCCATACATCCATATATTTTTTATTCAGCTTATGTGTCTTGCTTAAGTTAGAATAAGTCTTTTATCATTATTTTCCTTATTTTGGTGATATAAACCTGAAAACGTGGTGAGTATTTAAATTTATTCAAACACGGGGGAAGGAGATCGAGTGCCAATAATGTGCCTTCCCTTTTTGTGCATAATAAAGAGGGGAAATGGGGGGATTTCGCTTTTTCTCTTTCCTTCGAAAGACAGGTTGCTTTATCTGTTTGTGCAATGCCTAAATGCCACATTAGCCTGCTTAGAGATGGCATGGCATTCTACCATCTCTAGAATAGAGAATTGAAACTCCCTTCTAGGTGAATAGCAATCACAATATTTAGTTTATTTAGTATTAAAAATAGGCAAAAACACCCTTTTGGTCTCCAAACTTTACACCAACCGTCAATTTCGTCCCCATTCTTTTTTTTTTGTGGTCAATTTAATCTCAATGTTTCACATTTTGGTCAATTTTGTCCTTAGACCAACTTTCAATTAATTAACGACAGACTTCATCCTATTTTTCAATCAAAGTTAGGATTTGAGTTTTTTTTTTCTATTAATTTTACATTACATGTCATCAGCCACGTAGACTTTGTCATTGATATTTGGTTAATGTAAGAGCAAAGGATAAAATTGATCAAAATATCAAATATTGGGGACGAAATTGACAGCAAAAAAAGAATGAGGAAGAAATTGACAGTTAGTGAAAAGTTTTGGTGACCAAAAGTGTAGTTTTGCCTTAAAAATATGTAGGCAAAAGCACTAATCTTGTCTCCAAACTTTACATCAATTGTCAATTTCGTCCCCAATCTTTTTATGCTGTCAATTTTGTCCCAATGTTTTACATTTTTGGCAATTTTATCCTTTGACTAATTCTTTCAATAAATTAACACAGGCTGCATCTTGTTTTTCAATTTGAGTTTCTTTTTCTATCAATATTACATTACATATCATTAGCCACGTAGGTTCTGTCGTTAATATTTGGCTAAATTAAGAGTATTAGATAAAATTGACAAAAATGTGAAACATTGGGGAAAAAATTGATTGCAAAAAAAGATTGGGGACGAAATTGACAACTGGTGTAAAGTTTGGGGATGGAATTAGTACTTTTGCCAAATATGTAATACTATGCTCAGGCTGTTATACAGTGACTCATTATATCGTATGAAAGTGCAGTTTGCTGAAAATTTAATATCTCTTATTCCATGTACTTCCTACCTGAAGTGTACAAGTGTGCCAAAACTGAGATGGAGCAGAGATGGAAACCTATTTTTGAAATTTTTGGTATTTAATAACTTTGCAGCATAAGTATTTAGTTATGCTTAGTTCCCAATTACAGGGTAATATAGGGCAGCCAGCAGCTATTTTTTTTGGTTGCCTAAGGTATCCCCAGCCCGATGGGCTAAGGACTAATCCTCCGCGGATCTATAGGGCAGCTATTTGATAAAGGAGTCACTGTGATCACAATAATGATTTACGATCTTAGCTAATGATGTCCTGCAGACAGCAGTGATACTAGTTCTTATTGTTGCTGGAAGCCATACTATTGAAATGAAGCTGCATAAATGCTTGTTTCACTTGCTTTAACAAAGAAAAGCAATCTGGTAATTTTGGTCGTGCCCTTTTTTGTATATTCTTCTTTGTCCTTTCTTCTACAGTAGGAATATTAGGGAGTGATTATACTTGTGGGAAGTATATTCTAGATATTTCATAAAATTGTTTTAAACTTGTTTGTAGTTATTGACATTTGATAACATATAAAGATTTGTTAGCCCTTACAGAAAGCTAATCCACCAAAATGGCAGTTAAACGTGATGTAAATGAGGGTTTGATTAGGAGATTTTACTTGACGTTAGTCAAGTGTCAAGCATGTAGTTGGGCATAGAAATAATTGGTTGCTTGTTTGCTGATTAATAAGTTTAGATTTTCCCTAAGCTGGTTCTGGAGATGTATAGTTTTCTAAATTATTCCATTTATAAATTTGGTAAAAGCTGCAATTGCAAATATCCTTTGGATTTGTATTTAATTCAAAATCATCCATTGACTTTGCAGAACCAGAAGATGCATCCATCAATGTATGATGATCAGCTTGGAACAACTTACAATCTTAGAGAGAGGCTGAGGTGTGACAAGAAGCTTTTATTTGGAAAATCTGCATCAGATTCATGCTTAGAAACCACAGGTATTTTGGAAAGAACTTCAGGTTCTCACACTGAAAATTCGGGTGAGAAACAGTTGCTTGATTCCTCTACTCCAACATCAGGTCTTGATAAATGTGACACAGTGCCCATTCCTCTGGGGCCAAAACATCAAGCTACAGTACCAGAATGGAGTGGCAGGACTTCTGAAAGTGATCCTAAGTGGTTGGGGATCAAAACATGGCCATCGAATAAAGTAAATCACAGACTTCTTATTGAGAGGGACCCCATCGGTAAGGGAAGACAAGATTTGTGTGGCTGTCAAGTACCAGATTCTGTTGAGTGTGTCAGATTTCACATTGCTGAGAAAAGGGCTAAGGTTAAGCTGGAATTGGGTGTGGCTTTTTTCCAGTGGAATTTCGATAAGATGGGTGAAGAAGTTAGGCAATCGTGGACAGTCGAAGAAGAGAACAAATTTAAGGATGTTGTGCGATCAAATCCTCCATCGCTTGAGAGATATTATTGGGATCATATATTTAAATCTTTTCCTAAGAAGACCAGGGAAGATTTAGTTAGCTACTATTTCAACGTGTTTCTTTTGCAGCGCAGAGGACACCAGAATAGGCATACTCCAGATGAGATTGACAGTGATGACGATGAATCAGAATTTGGGCCTTTGAGGAATGTTTTTGGACAGCAAGCACAGAAGCCAACCAGCTCCATCTTATTGACCCCCAAAAAGCCACTGACAAAGTCCAAATAGCTGGAGAATGTTAGTCCAATCAAGAGCTTAATGGAGAATGTATATTTTGACAATTTTGTTTTTTCACTGCCGCAATCATTGATATCAATGGGTCTTTTTCTTAATTTGAACATGAACTCCTCTTCGCTAGCTTGAGGAGTAGAAGATTGAGGTTCCAAGATTGTTAAGGTGTTTCTTGGATTTGGTCGATATGAGAGGCAATGGAGGAAGTAGCCAAATCCAAAAATTTGACCTGCTCAGAAGTTGGAGTTGCTTTTCGTTTGACAGCTTCCAGATTTTGAAATTTACTCTTGTCTGTTCACAACGATATATATAAGCCACAGGTACTCTTAATTGAACATTTTTAATTTTTTTTTCCCACCTGGTTCTTGACTTGAAAAAGAAGCCTTAGGAATATAAAGCAGAATTGTAGAGGGTCGTGCAGAAAAGTACAGCCTAGTGTATTTCAAATTCTAGCCTTTCCTCTTTTCAAGGTACATGCTAGTTTTTCATGTTTCCTCAAGGTGGTATAGAAATTGTTTTGGTTCAGGTACTAGTAGTTTTCTCTATTGATTGTTTTTTAATGCTTGATGTTTCTGTTCTATAAATGCTCTGGCAATTATAGCATACTCATATACATTTTTATCATGGCAAAAAGAAATTTGGCCTTACTATTTCTTCTGATCATAACATCCTAGAAATTGTTTTGGTTCAGGTACTTGTAGTTTTCTCTATTGATTGTTTCTTAATGCTTGATGTGTCTGTTCTATAAATGCTCTGGCAATTATAGCATAATCATATACATTTTTGTCACGGTAAAGAGAAATTTGGTCTTAAAAAAACTTGAAGCAGCTTGATTTGAAATGAGACGGGGTCTTCTATAGTTTTTTTCTGCAGCCTTTCTCACAACATACCACACAACATACCGCATAAAAACTAAAATGCAATTTAATGTATAGTCAAAACTTCATTTTGGTCCTCTAATTTTAGGATGAGTTTCGTCTTGTTCCTCAATTTTTTTTTGTTTCCGTTTTGATCATCAAATTATTTCGTTTGAGTGTTATTCTTCTAGCTAAATCTGTTACACTGATAAGTTATAACATTAAGTATGATATGACATGACAGTTTATTTTTGAGAAAAAGACTCCGAAATTAGATGAGTTGGCCTTGACTTTCTTGCTCTCTTCATTTCTCACTTGTCTTTCTCTCTCTCTCTTCATTTCTTTCATACTCTCCTACACAAGATCGGATCCTTTGGATTTTCTTTTTTTCATGTATTTCTTATGGAGTTAGAGCGACAACGGAAAGGGAAAAGAGAAAAAATGTGAGTCCTATGAAATAATTATGTGAGTCCCATTTTTTTCTCTTCCGTTCTTTCTTAAACTTTACAAAAAAATATAGAGTATACATTTCCCTCTTACACATCTCTTCTCTCTTGGTCACTCTCTGCATCATTTAGGGCCGGTTAGGACTGTTCTTTTTTCTTCATTTCATTTGCAAATGTTGAGATATGAAGTTTTTTATATAGGAATGTATTGATTCTAGTAGTAGAGACATTAATATAAATATTTCAAAATTTATGCTATTTATTGTTGAAAATGTCTTTTGATAATTATAATTATACCAAGTATATTTCTTTTGTAATAGAATGTTTTTGAGAAGTCGATTTGATGACCATTCGTAAAAGTATCAAAATGTATCATTTAATAAAATTCTATCAACACAAATTCTAATAACTTTCTTAACAATATAGTTTTTTTTCTATTTTTATTTTTGTACGATATTATAAAGTCAAAAGTTATTTTGGTCCATAACAATTACCCCAAGTTTTGTTTTTGTTCTGTTTTGGTCTCTAATGTTTTTTAATTCCATTTTGGTCTTTAGTGTTTCCTAAAAAATTATTATTGATCTCTAATTTAACTATTGAATATGATCATGTCTCTCATTTCAAACTTTGCGACTAAATTATAACTACGAGTTAAATTTGATGAGTTTTTTCTTTGTCTAGTTGGAGTTATGGACAAACGAAATCAAATCGGACCAAAAAGTTAGTTGTTGGTTTTATGAATTTGGTCATATCTTTTTCATTTAAAATAAAATTAAGGGACCAAAACAAAACTTAGGTAAATGATGGGGACCAAAATAGATTTTTGACCATTTAAAAATATCTATAACATTCTCTCTACATTTGACAATCATTATAGACATTTGAATATTTTCTCTATATATCACAATCATTATAGACATAAATTTAAATAATTTCTCATCAAAACGCCATTTATTTGATGCATATCACTCTATTTTCCCAATCAGCACACGCTTATATATAGATTAAACTCACATTCATATCGTGACCCAACATCTATATTATTAGAGAAAATCTATTTTTTGGTCCTTCAATTGTTACTGAGTCAACGATTTAATTCCTGAATTGTAGGAAAATACGAATCAGTCCCTCAATTTAACACTTTCGTCTGTTTTGGTTCCTGACTTGTTAACCATCATTTAACTTGATGATCTGGCCGTTAAATAATGATGTGTCACTGTTAAATGTTGAGTTGCCTTCCAAATTATCTATCCTACATATATTTTGGTTTACACATAGGATAATATATTTAAATTTAAAAAAAAAATAAAATGAAAAAACTAATGGGACGTTTTGCATTCCCTTCCAATGTCACATTGTGCAAAATCAACACATCATTTCTGATCACCGTCGTCTCCCCCACCACCAGCCCCATCGCGTGGTCCAGGAAGATTCTGTCGTCGATCTTCGCTCCAAGATGAATATCCACCGCGAAAATCTCCGAAACCCTGTTTTGAATCACTAAGGCTAATACCTTCCTATTCTGAGACCACAATTTGTGGGCGATTTAGTGAGATTGTGTGGCTTAGAAGCCTTTGAAGTTGAGGAAGCAATGGACGAAGCTTATGCAAGCTTGATCCCTCTCTCTCACTTCTCCCAAATCGTCCTTCACAAACCCTATGATTTCTCCTTCGTCTCCAGTGAGAATAGACAGGGAGATGTCGAATAGGGTTTCAGCAGGGAGGTTCAAATTGCTCAATTTGGTGGCGAGATGGTTGGCTAGGGCGGATTCCAACAAGGAGTCAGAGAAAATTGAAGGGTGGTAATAGGTGGAGAGGACGAGCTCTTGTTCGATGTCTAGCCTTGCTTCTTGTTGCATTTGGAGCCTGAGGTTGTCTTAGTGGATTTTGTTTTTCTTGGGGCGATTCTTGAGTCATATCCATGAGGGTGTTGAAGAGATTGGTGATGGGGTGGACGATGGACAGAGGAAGGTGGAATTCGGAAATCCCAATTGTTCAAGTTCATCAACTTTTCATTTTCTTAGTTTAATTATATTAGTTGATGTGTATAATGAAATATGATTAGCATAGATGATTTGGGAGCCAACTCAGCACTTAACGGTGACACATCATCACTTAACGACCATTTAATCAAGTTAATTGACGGTTAATAACTTAGGGACCAAAACGTAGACAAAGTTGTAAAATTGAGGGACTGAGTTATAGTTTCCCACAATTCAGGGACCAAATCGTTGATTCAATAACAATTGAGGGATCAAAAAGTAAGTTTTCTCATACTATATCTGTCTAAGGAGTCTTTTGGTAATCGGTCTCCAAAAAGCATATAGAATTGTAAGATAAAATGAACATAAATAGAAAAAAGTAAAAAAGAAAATAAATAGTGAAAGAACGTGCATCTAACATACATGTAGTTGTGGGCTTTTTGACCAATATATATTTAAAAAAATAAATATTTACTAAATTACATTTAATTTAAAAATATTTACCAATATATATTTTCTTTTGCAGCGCAGAACAAGGTTTTTATTTTTTCGCAAGTCGTTGCCACATGGAACGACTTGCGACAAGCATTTTTACACGCAAGTCGCTCCACGTGGCAGCAACTTGGGCGAGCCAGGCACGAAGCCGACTAGCATTTAATGTGCCACAAGTCGCTGCCACCTGGAGCAACTTGCAGCAACCTTTTTCTGCACGCAAGTTGCTCTAGGTGGTATCGACTTGCGGTAATATTTTGCAAATTTCATATTTCCGCAAGTCGTTGCCACTTGGAGCGACTTGCGGATAGTAAATCATCGAGCCTCCCACTCTCTGCTATGATTCAAAATGATTTTTTACCATTGAACGACTCAATTTTTACATAAATGCTTCAACCACTCCTTATTTTACTGCTCCCTCTTCTCCTTCCTTCATTTCATTTTCATCTCCTTCTCCTACGCCTTTCTCCTTCTTTTTCCCTTCTCCTACGCCTTTATCCTCCATTTTCCCTTCTCCATATTGCTTCTGTTTTCATCATCATCCTACCATTTACTTTTTATTCTTCATTACTCTTCATCAATGTTGCATTTTATCAAGAGAAAAACTATACAAGAGGTTAGTTATTTTTCTTTTAAATGTTTTTTGTATGACTTGAATATTTATAATGTATTTGCATTATTTATGATTATTTTCTAATAGTTTTGTAGATTAAATAATTATTTAAAAATTTTTTTGGCCAAATATCTAAAAGTTTCCTAGTTCCCTCTTGTATTAAAAAAATGATTTAAAAAGTTAAATTCTTTTTAACAGAATAATTTTAAGAGGATAAATATAAAATTTGGTTAGGATACTAGAATATTTGAGTATAATGCTAAATATTTTTTTGTATGAATGTTTAGAATTGTTTAATAATTTTGTAAATGTGTTTTTTTTTGTTATAATTATTAATCTTTTAGGATTATATAGTTGAGTATTTGAGTAGAATGCCAAGTTTTGTTATTTTATGTAATAATTTCTTACAGTGATAATTTAACAAGTACAATTTTTTTTCAAGAGTTTAGGTTATAAATGTAAATTTTTAAGAGTTTATTGTAATATTTTCGATAATGACTTTTTCTACAAGTTAATGTGTTTGAGATATTTCTTAGAAATGTAATCTGAATCAATATTTATATATGCAGGGAAAGAAATGAGTAACATTTTGGTATCTGTTGGTGTGAATGGAATTATAGAACATTCTGATAACGAAGGAATGATATTTCAAATGGAAGGATCTCCATTGATAATACGAGTTAGAGACAATATTTCCAATGAGGATTTGAGAGGTTTGATTTCAAGAAATTTGAATTTGCAGAGGAATCAAGTTATATCAAATATTGTCTATAGACTACCTGTTCAAATTTTCCCTATGATGTTTAGTACATTAAATATCACTAATGATAATGATCTACAAGCCATGATACAATATCATTTAGGATGTATTGAGAATCAATTATTGAATTTAATGGAACTTTGTGTTCGAATTAGTATTGTTGATTCAAGGTTTAATTTAAATGATGAACCTAGAATAAACAAAACATGTATGCATCAGTTGCTGGTCCTAGCCATGAACAACTTGTTTTGGATGATTCATTTCATCTGATAATTGAACAAGAGGCTAATCAAGACTATGCCTATGAGAGTTTTGAAGATGATGATGATGATGTAGACATAGATGAAGATGAAAAACATATCAACAAAGGTGGTGGTCCTACTCCTGTTGACTCTGTGCTTCCTTTTCAACATTTGCCAAATTTTTCTCCCTCGGCCTCTTTTTTGCATAAAACTTATCTAGAACAGGTAGAGGACCTTGAGATTTCAAATTCACTTAATGAGGAACTAACAATTAAGAAGAGTATGTCGTTTGAGAGAAAAGAAAGTTTGAAGGATGGATGTGGTCTATTAAAAGACATTATACCTTTAAAGTTACAAAATCTGCATCAAAGTATTTAGAAATTAAATGCTCAAAGAGTGAGTCCGGTTGTCCATGGAGAGTGAGGGCTTGTTTTAAAGAATTATATGTCATGTGGATGATCACCGTATATGATGGAGACCACTCATGCCTTAATTGACATTTTCGTCAAAACAGTAAAATGATAAATTCGAACCTCATAGCTAATATCATTGAGGGTGCAGTAACCAAAGAGCCAGACTTGTCAATAAAATAGGTTTTATGTTTTGCTATTTCAGGTTAATTTCCTTAATGAAATTCCTTCATTTCATAGTGTTAATAAATTAATTCAACATTTATTTGTCACAGATTATTGAACAAGTGAGATCTACACTCGGTGGATTTGCCGTGTCGTATAATAAGGCGTGGACAAGCAAGCAAAAGGTCGTGGCCAAAGCCTATGGAGACTTTGAATCATCATATGAGATGCTGCGATGTTGGTTGGCGGCGGTCGAAATTTATATGTCGGGGTCAGTTGTTGAGTGGGATGTACGACCAAACCCTCAAGATGGGAGAACAGTTATATTCAATCGTGTTTTTTGGGCATTTAAACCCTGCATTGATGTCTTTGCCTACTTGAAGCCAATGATACAAGTTGATAGCACACATATGTATGGAAAATATTGTTGGAGATTGTGTCCTAGGGCCAATCATTTTATAGATATGTTGTGAACATATCAATTAATTTATGGAGATAAATTAATGGTTATCATATTATTAGCATGTTTACTATGATAACAGTCCGTTATTAATTATGAGATAATTAATCTAAACTGTCCCTGGTCGCTCATTCAAGTGGGAACTTGAAATGAACTAAGACCAGCATGATCTCGGTGCATAGAGATGCATGCACTAGATGCTGGTACGAGAGTCATGATGCAATTACGTAAGGGGTTACGAGTTGCTGGACATGACCCGGAGAGTCCTGCATGGGTTTAGTCATCAGCTTGCCTCTCCTGTACACCTGTCACGACGCCTTAGACCTGAGGTCATCATTATTCTGGCGTTGCAGTTGTCAAACTTTGGCTTAGTCTAACGCTGCCCGTAACAGGGTAGTCATAAGGGCTAAGTACGGGTTTGGTTGATTGCCGTGCTGAGGAATGTGGATTGGCCAAGATGGGATTTTGTCCCTCGTTACATGAGAGATATCTAACTGGCGCCCTCGATGAGTCTGTCCAGGAAATGCGTGGCCACGCTGGGATTTGGGACTTACTCAGGAAATCGAGAAAGTTGAGGTTTCGATTATGGATGACTTTCCTGTGCCTAATCCATGACCAAGATATCGTGTGACAATAGGGTCTTGTCAAAGGTTGTACTAAGGTTAAGTCGGTTTTGGTAAAAACGATAACTCACGTGTTTTGGGAAGTCGTGATGGCTTGCTAGAGTCCGCTCACGACTTGTAGGTCAT